>JAJNNY010000061.1:0-206916 GCA_022453515.1 Astrocystis sublimbata | reverse complement strand
TTTCGGGGATGGTAATCGTAGCAAGGCATACATGCTCACATAGAAGGAACAACGAACCGTTGACTTGAATCGTTTCACTGCATGATCAATTCCCTAAACCACTTGCCGCAAGCACCTCCTTGTGTGTTATTTGGGTGAACCATCCGCAATTGCTACCGGCAGTGGGAATAAGCCCAGGATGGCCTTTGCAACAAGAACATGCCAATTTAAGTTGTCCGAGAGCTAGAGAACTCCCGATGAAGCAGGGCGTGTGGGACAATATTATGTTTTTGTAAAAGCGCAGTATCGCAATCCCGACACCGACCCAATGCATGAAGCTCAAAAAATATTTCCATCTTATTGTATTCTTATTCCCTAAAGCATGTATTTGGATGTACTTCATTTGAAAGCGCCAATTTTCTCGTGTCCCAGTGGGTATATTTCACCCAGTTGTAGGCCCGATCACACTAAAATCCCATCCCATCCGAAGTAATGAAGCACGAGATATTGCGCCTCGGCGCCAGTGCTTATTGCCCGCCAGTGACGAAGTCAAACTGACGGTGTCCCACGGCAGAGTACTGCAGCGTGCAAAGTTAGTGATATTTGTAAGTAATGAGCGTGACGGGTGTTTGTGTTTACTTACGCCCGGTACGAAAGCAGTGCCCCAGGGCTCGAGCCAGGTGTCTATATCACCATCCGCTTAGCATGTGCCAAAACATGTAAGATAGGCCATGTCAATGAACTTACCATAGGTAACCTCGGGCTTAGTCTGAGCGAACCAGGTAAAGGTCTTGTTCGTTCCAGAGAGAAGTTCCGTCTGCGGAAACTGCTTCGCAACAGCATCTGAATCTCGAAAGTCAGCTTATTATTGCCACCTGCATGGTCAAATCGAGGGTTCCAGGAATTTGAAAACGATATGTTGGTCTGCATTCGATTATTGGAAATGATGTGAAATTTCCTACCATAAGACGACTGGGAAACACCGTTCACTGGGCCGCGGTAATCCTGTCCAATACTCTGAACGATGACAGCTTCCTCGAGCTCGAAGTAATTGGCAATACTCGAGGACCCGTGCAGGGCGATGGACTATAAATTTTGCACACTGAAGTCAGTAGTGTCCTTCGCAACCCCATGATTCAGGAGCTTGTGGATTTTCGCAAGCAGATGAGCCTACGATGACATTCGCGCTTCTTGACGATATATGCCCCGAGGGGAAATCGAAAACTCCGGCGGCTTACCTGAAAAACTTTCCGTACGCGTGAAGGCTCCCAGTCCTTCCCAGTGGGGTGTTCGCTCAGCCACGTACGAGCACCGATGGCGCCGTCGATCTCGAAGCGCTTGTCTTTGCTAACCCAGCGCGAGCCGGGCGTCATGTCCCAGCCCAGGTCGTGCAACATGGTGGCGATCGCATGCACTTCGAGATCGACGTTCTTCTTCAAAGTTTCGTTGGCGTTGATCATGGCAGCACCGAACAGCCACGACCGCATCTGATGCGAGTACAAGTAGTCTGGGAACTCCTTGATCATGGCCTGGGTATCGCGCACGATCTGGGTGTCGATCACCTCGACTCCGGCTATCGTTGTCATGGGCTTAGAGGGGCACGCAGCGGCCGCGACGGCTGTGGCCAAGGCAAGGAGGGAGAATAACTGCATTTTGACGGGTTGGGGGTTACCGAGGCAGTAAGCGTATTGCAAGCAGAATTTGGTGATGTGATTAGAAGAAGAGGTGATGGTATAATCTTCCTGTTGCCTTTCAATGAACCTTTGAGACCTTATATACAAAATTCAGCCTCGATACCCCTCCATAAGATATCAGTGAGCCGTGAAGCGCATCACAGATGATTTCAAAGCACAGCCCACCAGGACTCATGGTTGACCCCCAGGTCGGACCGACCTTTCGCTTTCAGTATACTACAATTTGAAATCTTCAGAAGCTTGACAAACAGTATAACAACCTCTACCCTAGTAAACAGCCGGTCTTTGGCTCCTCTGTGGAAGGTGGAAGGTATACTGATACGCCTTATGTCTATCTGTGTTTTTTCTTCCAAATCATCATCTGGCTGACCATTTTCAACCGGGGAATACTTCAAGGATAGATAGTCACCTCGCATATTTATAACATGCTGTATTAAGGTCTCCATTCCCTTTCGGGTCAATTTAGCCTTAGTCATCGTTGTATAGCTTGCGCAAAAGTGGTCGGAACCGTTGAAGCACGCAGGTCTTGCCGTCACTTACCATGTTGCGGGTTAGGTATTGTTACGCCTCATGAGTGCATATGCACGTCCGTATTTGGCAACATTATCATCAGCTATCTGGGGAAGTACCGCATTGGTCATCAACTTATGGCATGGTGGACGAGGTGGGCCTCTGGGGTAATGGAGTGTGCTATGGTAGCGAACTGAGTTAGCATAGCATATTACAGTCCGGCATTGAAGTTATCATCTGATCTGGTACTTTTGCCTTCCACCTTGAGATATCCATCCAATGTGTCGTGTGTCAGCAAGTCCAAATCCGGTGAAGACGATGTCAGAGCGTAGTATATATTGTTGCCCGCGTATCTGATGCAGAAAAAAAGACAACAGTTAACGCACAATGTTACAAGTTTTCATTTCGCTGTCAGACATGGCGAGGTGATAACTAGAGTGTAAAGGCTCGATTTGCTGGGTATGCTGCGTGGGGCGAAAAGTTCAGTGGAAGCATAAGCTTTTCGGCTATTTATCTGGAATATCCCGTTTGGACGCCGCCTGGCATGGTAGTATTCTGTTCTGAATGCGACCAATATACACGCATCGATATGGGTTTCGGTGACTGTACATGCATGAGCGAGATGCATGTCGCCAGCGAGCTTCCAAAGGTAAACCTGGCATGGTGCGTGGAATGTAACTGGAATAGTGATAGTAGGAAAGGCTCATTTAGTTTTCACAATCCCTACCATGGTCCGGAGGTCGTTGACGTACGCATGTGCCTTCACATTTGAGCTTGTCCCTATGTAAAACACCATTTAATATTTCTGGTTACCTCCGCTAATACAGCCGAGTATGATAAGTCCGAAGGGGTCGCGATCATCTTTTCAAATCATTGTTAATCAGATGTGGTTTTGAAATTGATCGTTATTGCGGCTAGATGGATCTCAACCGAGCACTACATGATGAGTACGTAGTGAACGAGTGGTGTTGTGAATGAATGCTTTATCGTGTTGGACTGAGATTTCTAGTCTGCATTCATGACAGGTATTTGGGGGTACTGTAAGTACTCAATACGTAAAGAGCTAGAAAAGGAATGCTTGAAAACTTTCTGAAGGAAACGTTTGGTTATCACGTAAATCTCAGTCGACGAATGCGCGACATATAATTCTTAACCGGAAGGAATCTACCGGGCCTGCCACGAGTGCCTGTGCTTCTGTACGATAGCGAAGGCCTTCGCCCACCCCTGATGGAATCCCCAAAAGAGGCCTGGCATGTGATGACAATTGCTAAGAAGATATATGTTACAATTGATCCACATATTCACCGCACCGTAAAATACATGTAGGACATATTATTATGGAAGGTGGTCAAGCCTCGAATAGGCATGCGTGTCATGATGAGTTCCTGGGTCAAGCGCAAGCTGAGTGTCATTAGCATATTGATCTCAGCGGCGTGCAGCACAATCTACAAGCTTCGAAGTAGACGGGATGCAGCATTTTCACCGAGAACCCCTATAGTGTAAGAATTGAGAGTGGGTGTGATAACGCACATAAGATAATTCATTTGGGTAAGTAGGTAGGTATCAGCGAGCAGGTTGAATCAAGCGAGAAAAGGCTCGGGCCTCAAATGCAAAATGCGATACTGGCCGCTTTGGCCTTCGGCTATTCCAGCCTCAGTTTTTTTCTTCTTGTTTTTAATGATTTATTTGTTTTTAGCTCCGCATACTCCTTATCAGTACAAAATTCCACCCAGGAGTTCCTGCAAAGCCAGCAAAGGAAGTTACTGTACTGGATGAATATATTTCACATGCGTCCCTATTTGTGTTTGTGGTCTAGTCAAGCAGACATCGGATTAGGCAACTAGTGCTGTTGCCTTCAAAGGCTCTTCTTCAAATGACTCTACATGTGACACGGACGCTTCCAGATTGCTCGCATATTGTGCCTTTACGGACATCAACAATTTGATATCATCCTTGCTCAGTAATTGTCGTCGATGGCATTCTCCGAATAGGTTCCCAAACCTCGGGTCGCGGTTTTGAACGCATCGCCGCAGAAGAGCCATTGCCGAGTGTTTACTCATCCACCACGACTCAGGTATGTTGGAAGGCGACCGATCGCGCATCATCCCGAGGTAACGAAAAGCTGCATCATAATTGTATTGCATTGAACTGATTCGGATGAAATGGTCATAAATAGACTTGGTAGGCTTTAGAGAAAAGGCATCCATCTCGGCTTCAAGAAAACTCATAGATTTCTTTAGCGTGCAATGCTGCAGTAGAACATCGAAGGTTTCGAGGTCTGGCCCGGTTATGCAGACCTGGCGAACGGTCCTGTACATATCAAAAGCAACTTTGAAGCCGCCGTGGGCCGCAGTGGCTTCCAAAACGACGTTGAAAGCGGCGGGTGGAACAGAGTAATGCGCCTTCAGCTGGTGGAGAAGTGCAAGTGCTTGATCTGTCAGCTGCGAGGAATGGCGGAGCAACTGGAATATCGGTCGCGTAGTCGACAAGTCAGGAGAAAGGCCTGCCTTGGCCATTATGCAGAGGACGGTGAGCCCCTTGCGTAGATCATCATGCCGCAGGTGAACATGCATCAAAGCCTCGTAATGATGTAGACTCAGTTTCACCCCGCGGGCGGAGAGCACATGTATCGCCCCCATGGCTAAAGCCACGTCTCCGTGCATGGAGGCCGTATTCAGCACCCGCAGTAACACACCATCAGGCGGGTGGATGTGGCTAGGTGCAACTGAATGGTCCCATACAAGTTTGACACCTGGGTAGAAGGCGTCCCTGCTGAACATATCGAGCAGAAACTGCCAGACATTCGGAGAGGGCGGGACGCGCTTCACGATATCGACTAGCCTCTGACGGTGCTTGAGTATGGCCATGGTTTCTTCATGGAAACCCAACTCACCAAATGTGTAGAGGAATAAGTCAGACAGCCACGTGGGCACGTTGACGGGGGCTCTATTCAACTCCTCCAGTCTGGAAAAGGCCAACTCATACTGGCCGTCGCGTAGGAGGCCGATGATGATGTTGATCTCGGCACTCGGTGGCAAGGCGTACCATCGATTCATCATATCGTGGAGGACCTGCGCTCGCAGAAGGTAGTCGGGATGAACGGCCGTCACCTGCATGGGGGAGGGGGGAGGATTAGCCGAAGGCTACCAAGAGCGAGCGAAGGGCTCAGGGGCTGACCTCGAGAAGGGCGTGGTATATCTGTGGTGTCGTGGGGACACTGTGGCTATGGATCTCCCTAAGAAGCTGGGCGGCCACCTTGGCCGAGCCGTATTGCTTGCTGACATTGGCTTTGATCAGGCTTTCGTAGAGAGCGGCATTGGGCCTCTCCCGCCTCTGCGCCACGAGATACTCGACAAGCCGCGTGACGGGATGATAGGTGTCCTCTGCGCCCTGCAGCTCCTTCAGAGCAGCGTAGATGGTGCGGGTCGGTATTTTGTCCACCTTGGGATTGAAGTGCCGGAGCACGGCGTCGGGGATCCAGGGACTTCGCTTTGCCAACCGTGCTAGGTAAGCGATGCGCGATTCTTCAGGGGTGTTTCTCTTCTTGGGCCCGGGCCCGGGCTCGGGCTTTTGCTCGGTATCGGGTTCGGTCGTGCGATCGATCTCATGGTTGGTTGGCGCGGCGGCGAGGCTGTGTTGTCGTCGCCATTGAATACTGCGGCTGGCGAGCGACGGTGCTGATGGCGGGCGAGGGGTGGTCCATTGTGGAATGGCTTGGAGAGTGTTGCGACGTCAATTAAGGGGCACAGGCACCGCCAAAGTCCGTCGACGACAATGCGATCTCGGGGCATGGGTGTGGCTGGCTCATAGGGACGCCGGGCGCAAAAATCTGAAGCAATTCCATGATCAGACGGGACCTGCCAAGCCGGGATGTCTAAGTAAATACCTGAGATACAGGCGAGCCGGGGTACCTAGGTACTTGCACCTCCGTAGCGGGCGAGCCGGGGCCGTTAGTCCAATCCCACTTGGCCGCCAGCTGGGGTGGATCTCAGTCACCTAAGGTACCTCTATGTAGCAGGGTTGGCAAATTAGTACGTACTAATTTTATACTACACTTTAGTATTTTAGTGACTACAGTGTAGTACGAGTACATACTACAATTAGTACTGATCTTAGGTACTACACTTTAGTATGTACTAATTACTACAATTAATCACTATTAATATACTACATTTAGTACATACTAAAGTGTAGTACCTAAGATCAGTACTAATTGTAGTATGTACTCGTACTACACTGTAGTCACTAAAATACTAAAGTGTAGTATAAAATTAGTACGTACTAATTTGCCAACCCTGCTACATAGAGGTACCTTAGGTGACTGAGATCCACCCCAGCTGGCGGCCAAGTGGGATTGGACTAACGGCCCCGGCTCGCCCGCTACGGAGGTGCAAGTACCTAGGTACCCCGGCTCGCCTGTATCTCAGGTATTTACTTAGACATCCCGGCTTGGCAGGTCCCGTCTGATCATGGAATTGCTTCAGATTTTTGCGCCCGGCGTCCCTATGAGCCAGCCACACCCATGCCCCGAGATCGCATTGTCGTCGACGGACTTTGGCGGTGCCTGTGCCCCTTAATTGACGTCGCAACACTCTCCAAGCCATTCCACCAATGGACCACCCCTCGCCCGCCATCAGCACCGTCGCTCGCCAGCCGCAGTATTCAATGGCGACGACAACACAGCCTCGCCGCCGCGCCAACCAACCATGAGATCGATCGCACGACCGAACCCGATACCGAGCAAAAGCCCGAGCCCGGGCCCGGGCCCAAGAAGAGAAACACCCCTGAAGAATCGCGCATCGCTTACCTAGCACGGTTGGCAAAGCGAAGTCCCTGGATCCCCGACGCCGTGCTCCGGCACTTCAATCCCAAGGTGGACAAAATACCGACCCGCACCATCTACGCTGCTCTGAAGGAGCTGCAGGGCGCAGAGGACACCTATCATCCCGTCACGCGGCTTGTCGAGTATCTCGTGGCGCAGAGGCGGGAGAGGCCCAATGCCGCTCTCTACGAAAGCCTGATCAAAGCCAATGTCAGCAAGCAATACGGCTCGGCCAAGGTGGCCGCCCAGCTTCTTAGGGAGATCCATAGCCACAGTGTCCCCACGACACCACAGATATACCACGCCCTTCTCGAGGTCAGCCCCTGAGCCCTTCGCTCGCTCTTGGTAGCCTTCGGCTAATCCTCCCCCCTCCCCCATGCAGGTGACGGCCGTTCATCCCGACTACCTTCTGCGAGCGCAGGTCCTCCACGATATGATGAATCGATGGTACGCCTTGCCACCGAGTGCCGAGATCAACATCATCATCGGCCTCCTACGCGACGGCCAGTATGAGTTGGCCTTTTCCAGACTGGAGGAGTTGAATAGAGCCCCCGTCAACGTGCCCACGTGGCTGTCTGACTTATTCCTCTACACATTTGGTGAGTTGGGTTTCCATGAAGAAACCATGGCCATACTCAAGCACCGTCAGAGGCTAGTCGATATCGTGAAGCGCGTCCCGCCCTCTCCGAATGTCTGGCAGTTTCTGCTCGATATGTTCAGCAGGGACGCCTTCTACCCAGGTGTCAAACTTGTATGGGACCATTCAGTTGCACCTAGCCACATCCACCCGCCTGATGGTGTGTTACTGCGGGTGCTGAATACGGCCTCCATGCACGGAGACGTGGCTTTAGCCATGGGGGCGATACATGTGCTCTCCGCCCGCGGGGTGAAACTGAGTCTACATCATTACGAGGCTTTGATGCATGTTCACCTGCGGCATGATGATCTACGCAAGGGGCTCACCGTCCTCTGCATAATGGCCAAGGCAGGCCTTTCTCCTGACTTGTCGACTACGCGACCGATATTCCAGTTGCTCCGCCATTCCTCGCAGCTGACAGATCAAGCACTTGCACTTCTCCACCAGCTGAAGGCGCATTACTCTGTTCCACCCGCCGCTTTCAACGTCGTTTTGGAAGCCACTGCGGCCCACGGCGGCTTCAAAGTTGCTTTTGATATGTACAGGACCGTTCGCCAGGTCTGCATAACCGGGCCAGACCTCGAAACCTTCGATGTTCTACTGCAGCATTGCACGCTAAAGAAATCTATGAGTTTTCTTGAAGCCGAGATGGATGCCTTTTCTCTAAAGCCTACCAAGTCTATTTATGACCATTTCATCCGAATCAGTTCAATGCAATACAATTATGATGCAGCTTTTCGTTACCTCGGGATGATGCGCGATCGGTCGCCTTCCAACATACCTGAGTCGTGGTGGATGAGTAAACACTCGGCAATGGCTCTTCTGCGGCGATGCGTTCAAAACCGCGACCCGAGGTTTGGGAACCTATTCGGAGAATGCCATCGACGACAATTACTGAGCAAGGATGATATCAAATTGTTGATGTCCGTAAAGGCACAATATGCGAGCAATCTGGAAGCGTCCGTGTCACATGTAGAGTCATTTGAAGAAGAGCCTTTGAAGGCAACAGCACTAGTTGCCTAATCCGATGTCTGCTTGACTAGACCACAAACACAAATAGGGACGCATGTGAAATATATTCATCCAGTACAGTAACTTCCTTTGCTGGCTTTGCAGGAACTCCTGGGTGGAATTTTGTACTGATAAGGAGTATGCGGAGCTAAAAACAAATAAATCATTAAAAACAAGAAGAAAAAAACTGAGGCTGGAATAGCCGAAGGCCAAAGCGGCCAGTATCGCATTTTGCATTTGAGGCCCGAGCCTTTTCTCGCTTGATTCAACCTGCTCGCTGATACCTACCTACTTACCCAAATGAATTATCTTATGTGCGTTATCACACCCACTCTCAATTCTTACACTATAGGGGTTCTCGGTGAAAATGCTGCATCCCGTCTACTTCGAAGCTTGTAGATTGTGCTGCACGCCGCTGAGATCAATATGCTAATGACACTCAGCTTGCGCTTGACCCAGGAACTCATCATGACACGCATGCCTATTCGAGGCTTGACCACCTTCCATAATAATATGTCCTACATGTATTTTACGGTGCGGTGAATATGTGGATCAATTGTAACATATATCTTCTTAGCAATTGTCATCACATGCCAGGCCTCTTTTGGGGATTCCATCAGGGGTGGGCGAAGGCCTTCGCTATCGTACAGAAGCACAGGCACTCGTGGCAGGCCCGGTAGATTCCTTCCGGTTAAGAATTATATGTCGCGCATTCGTCGACTGAGATTTACGTGATAACCAAACGTTTCCTTCAGAAAGTTTTCAAGCATTCCTTTTCTAGCTCTTTACGTATTGAGTACTTACAGTACCCCCAAATACCTGTCATGAATGCAGACTAGAAATCTCAGTCCAACACGATAAAGCATTCATTCACAACACCACTCGTTCACTACGTACTCATCATGTAGTGCTCGGTTGAGATCCATCTAGCCGCAATAACGATCAATTTCAAAACCACATCTGATTAACAATGATTTGAAAAGATGATCGCGACCCCTTCGGACTTATCATACTCGGCTGTATTAGCGGAGGTAACCAGAAATATTAAATGGTGTTTTACATAGGGACAAGCTCAAATGTGAAGGCACATGCGTACGTCAACGACCTCCGGACCATGGTAGGGATTGTGAAAACTAAATGAGCCTTTCCTACTATCACTATTCCAGTTACATTCCACGCACCATGCCAGGTTTTACCTTTGGAAGCTCGCTGGCGACATGCATCTCGCTCATGCATGTACAGTCACCGAAACCCATATCGATGCGTGTATATTGGTCGCATTCAGAACAGAATACTACCATGCCAGGCGGCGTCCAAACGGGATATTCCAGATAAATAGCCGAAAAGCTTATGCTTCCACTGAACTTTTCGCCCCACGCAGCATACCCAGCAAATCGAGCCTTTACACTCTAGTTATCACCTCGCCATGTCTGACAGCGAAATGAAAACTTGTAACATTGTGCGTTAACTGTTGTCTTTTTTTCTGCATCAGATACGCGGGCAACAATATATACTACGCTCTGACATCGTCTTCACCGGATTTGGACTTGCTGACACACGACACATTGGATGGATATCTCAAGGTGGAAGGCAAAAGTACCAGATCAGATGATAACTTCAATGCCGGACTGTAATATGCTATGCTAACTCAGTTCGCTACCATAGCACACTCCATTACCCCAGAGGCCCACCTCGTCCACCATGCCATAAGTTGATGACCAATGCGGTACTTCCCCAGATAGCTGATGATAATGTTGCCAAATACGGACGTGCATATGCACTCATGAGGCGTAACAATACCTAACCCGCAACATGGTAAGTGACGGCAAGACCTGCGTGCTTCAACGGTTCCGACCACTTTTGCGCAAGCTATACAACGATGACTAAGGCTAAATTGACCCGAAAGGGAATGGAGACCTTAATACAGCATGTTATAAATATGCGAGGTGACTATCTATCCTTGAAGTATTCCCCGGTTGAAAATGGTCAGCCAGATGATGATTTGGAAGAAAAAACACAGATAGACATAAGGCGTATCAGTATACCTTCCACCTTCCACAGAGGAGCCAAAGACCGGCTGTTTACTAGGGTAGAGGTTGTTATACTGTTTGTCAAGCTTCTGAAGATTTCAAATTGTAGTATACTGAAAGCGAAAGGTCGGTCCGACCTGGGGGTCAACCATGAGTCCTGGTGGGCTGTGCTTTGAAATCATCTGTGATGCGCTTCACGGCTCACTGATATCTTATGGAGGGGTATCGAGGCTGAATTTTGTATATAAGGTCTCAAAGGTTCATTGAAAGGCAACAGGAAGATTATACCATCACCTCTTCTTCTAATCACATCACCAAATTCTGCTTGCAATACGCTTACTGCCTCGGTAACCCCCAACCCGTCAAAATGCAGTTATTCTCCCTCCTTGCCTTGGCCACAGCCGTCGCGGCCGCTGCGTGCCCCTCTAAGCCCATGACAACGATAGCCGGAGTCGAGGTGATCGACACCCAGATCGTGCGCGATACCCAGGCCATGATCAAGGAGTTCCCAGACTACTTGTACTCGCATCAGATGCGGTCGTGGCTGTTCGGTGCTGCCATGATCAACGCCAACGAAACTTTGAAGAAGAACGTCGATCTCGAAGTGCATGCGATCGCCACCATGTTGCACGACCTGGGCTGGGACATGACGCCCGGCTCGCGCTGGGTTAGCAAAGACAAGCGCTTCGAGATCGACGGCGCCATCGGTGCTCGTACGTGGCTGAGCGAACACCCCACTGGGAAGGACTGGGAGCCTTCACGCGTACGGAAAGTTTTTCAGGTAAGCCGCCGGAGTTTTCGATTTCCCCTCGGGGCATATATCGTCAAGAAGCGCGGAATGTCATCGTAGGCTCATCTGCTTGCGAAAATCCACAAGCTCCTGAATCATGGGGTTGCGAAGGACACTACTGACTTCAGTGTGCAAAATTTATAGTCCATCGCCCTGCACGGGTCCTCGAGTATTGCCAATTACTTCGAGCTCGAGGAAGCTGTCATCGTTCAGAGTATTGGACAGGATTACCGCGGCCCAGTGAACGGTGTTTCCCAGTCGTCTTATGGTAGGAAATTTCACATCATTTCCAATAATCGAATGCAGACCAACATATCGTTTTCAAATTCCTGGAACCCTCGATTTGACCATGCAGGTGGCAATAATAAGCTGACTTTCGAGATTCAGATGCTGTTGCGAAGCAGTTTCCGCAGACGGAACTTCTCTCTGGAACGAACAAGACCTTTACCTGGTTCGCTCAGACTAAGCCCGAGGTTACCTATGGTAAGTTCATTGACATGGCCTATCTTACATGTTTTGGCACATGCTAAGCGGATGGTGATATAGACACCTGGCTCGAGCCCTGGGGCACTGCTTTCGTACCGGGCGTAAGTAAACACAAACACCCGTCACGCTCATTACTTACAAATATCACTAACTTTGCACGCTGCAGTACTCTGCCGTGGGACACCGTCAGTTTGACTTCGTCACTGGCGGGCAATAAGCACTGGCGCCGAGGCGCAATATCTCGTGCTTCATTACTTCGGATGGGATGGGATTTTAGTGTGATCGGGCCTACAACTGGGTGAAATATACCCACTGGGACACGAGAAAATTGGCGCTTTCAAATGAAGTACATCCAAATACATGCTTTAGGGAATAAGAATACAATAAGATGGAAATATTTTTTGAGCTTCATGCATTGGGTCGGTGTCGGGATTGCGATACTGCGCTTTTACAAAAACATAATATTGTCCCACACGCCCTGCTTCATCGGGAGTTCTCTAGCTCTCGGACAACTTAAATTGGCATGTTCTTGTTGCAAAGGCCATCCTGGGCTTATTCCCACTGCCGGTAGCAATTGCGGATGGTTCACCCAAATAACACACAAGGAGGTGCTTGCGGCAAGTGGTTTAGGGAATTGATCATGCAGTGAAACGATTCAAGTCAACGGTTCGTTGTTCCTTCTATGTGAGCATGTATGCCTTGCTACGATTACCATCCCCGAAAGCGCAACCAAAAGTAGTTCGAGCTTGGACAACATGTGTCGACGCATACTTTTCATGATTTGATTTCCCCTACTTCAAAATCAAGAAGGAACTAATGGATGTGCATAGCTAGATGCGAGCAAACCCCGCCTGTGAGGTGGGAGGCTTCGGGTAGACTTGATATCTCTATTGCTGCCCAATTCCCCTCACGTACCAAGATGCTTAGGTATTTTATTTCCCTTCAACGTATATGGGAGTGGGCATTCTCCCATGCTTCTGTCACTGTGATCGTCATACTAGACTGCCACTACTATAAAGCATATGAGATTGTACCTGATTGCAATCAACCCGGATATTCAGCTCTTGGGGAGTGGCTCGCTGTCAACGAGTTTAACACGCCTGAGTCCTTGAGTCCAAGCATATACTATTTCCCCTCGACATCCGTACGGCATACCAAGTCTGCGAGGCTCGAGCTGAAGAGAGAACCGAAATAATTTTGTTCGAGAGCATCGATTTGAGACCTTATCTCGAAAAATCAGACCTTAGACAAAGCGTCGGGCAATCAGCCAAGAATGCACATCCAATGAATGAATTCCGACTCATGGGCAGCCAGGTCTCATTAAGGATCACCCCGTTGTCTTTACCCACTTCTGGGCCATGCTGGCCTCCGTTTTCTATATCAGAAGCCGGGCGTGTTCGTGATGGTCTGTCCGAGCCTCATTGCGCTTCGGTTTCTTTGGGGTTTGTTCGGGCCCCCCGTTTCTCGCCAGCGGCGGTGCTCCGCCGGGAGATCTATATGATCATATGGAAACACCTCATGTGCTTGTCCAGTGGGTGGCTTATGGCACGGCTTTCCCGTGCCTGTCCTGGGTTGAGGATGGTCCTTCCTCGAAGTCATGTTAGCCGGAACAGCTACGTTATTTGTTTTCAACTAGAGGCACCATCGGCAGTACTTCCTTCGCAACACGCGCCACGTTTGCGTCGCCTCACGGCCATCCCTGCCTGTGTGTCTCAAACTGATATCCGTACCAAAAAAAATGTCTGGCTGAGACACTGTCGTAGACGCGTTTGATCAAGCCGCTCAAGATTACGGTTAATGATGCTACCGTCGTGTTCGTGCCGTAATCATGCCCCCCGCCCTCTTTTTTCTTCTCTTTTCTTTTGAGAGAGTCTCTGGTCATCTGGCCATCTGGCCATCATGGTTTTTTGTAAATGCTTCGTAAATACCTTCGTACGTGAACCCGTTTTTGCGATGGAGCTGCTGGTGCCCGATTCGATGATCGTCCCTGCACTTGTGGGCGGCGTTCGGTCCGACGTTTCCCTGTGTGTCTATCTACTACTTACATTACTCTTCCACCGCAAATCACGTTCGGTACTGAGATGCTCATGCAGCCCCTTGTTGAGAAACGAAGGGACGACAAAATGCAACAGCTAGACTCAGGGTTATGTGAGTAAGTTTGCGGTGTTTGATTGGCGAGTCTTTGGCGTGTCACAATATATGTTGCTTGCTAGCTTGACGCTGTAGTTTGATCTCTGACGTCGATCAGGGCTACACACACCTAGGAGATGTTGTTGTTTGGGTCGTACATGGTCTGGTAGGTAGACTATCACATATGCTTTATATCTACATTGCATCCTATTTGACTACCTAGTAACCTAGGATGGTACAGTATACTACGTACTATGACACTGGTATGTGGGAACGGCTGCCCTGTGTTATCGCTTTCAACATCTACCTAGTTGGTGTCGGGTATCGTCGTTCGTCGAGCGTGACATGTGTCACAAGGGACCAGAAAACGAAGACAATTGGCCGATACGATCTGACAGCCTGTCAGTGCAGCAAGCCGCTGCGGGTGCATAGACGTGATAATCGAAGATATGTATGGACAAGTGGTTCAAGCAAGAAGCTTAGGTAGGTAGGTTGGAGCAGATTGAAGGCTGGCTTATCAACAGATTGTCTGTCTAACACACCTAATGAATTGCTGTCGCCTATGAGATGAGCGCTACCTTATCTAATCCTAAGTTTGGAGTATAAGACCAGACCAGACCAGACCAGACAATGAAGTTTAATCTCACGTGCCATGCAAGCCAATTGCGATGCCCCATACCTATCTCCTAGTCAGGTGTGTTTGCAGCTAGCTGCCCACCCAATTGCCCAGTCAGGGAACCCCTGCAGAAATACGAGGGCATCAGCCATATTTGCATCTGGACACGAGAATGCCCGGGTATGCACCTACGAGTACGTTTGCTACTTAGTATGTAATAATTACAACGTACCTACCTAATATCAGTGTTTATATTTACTTGCACGCCTGCTGCTTCCTCTTGACTGCGTACCTAGGTACCTAACCCAGCATGTGGTATTTCCTGGACAGGTACATTAACATCACATTACCTACCTAGGTAGGTAGGTATGAAGAATTGGGCAACACCACGTGGGACCTACAGACCTACATCGTGGATGTATTCAACTGTCCAAGACGGTGCCTAATAGCCTGCTTGGGGGAACAAAGGACCAAGCGGCCGTGTTCGCACTTGCACTTGCCTTGCTGTACGAGTAGCTCTTGCGGTCATTCAGAGTTTCTGTTGAAACAAGACATTCATTTACCCGCGTTTCATCAGCAAGCAGAACGGACCACCTTCCCAGGTGCTTATTTGCTTATTTGCTCGATGCTCGATTGTTTGCGGCCTTCCTACTAGGTAGGTAGGTAGGCAATCGCCAGGTTTACAGCATGATTTTCATCATCCGCACAACCTCTTCAATAGAAGTCACCTGGGGTTCTATTGGTCCAGGGGCAACGACAGCCACCTCTAGGTACTTACCTGATGTACCCATCCGTGGAAGACGCGGGGATTGGTACAGCAAAGTCCAGCAGGTCCCTGGTGCAAGCACCCAGGGGAGCTGTGCTAGCTGCACGCCGTACTCGCACTATCATGGCTTTGGACCTGTTGCCCTGTTCTCGACTGCTGGTAGTCTTAGATCGTGAAGTCCTCGGAGTTGCAGTTTCGGCATGATGTAGCATGGTGATGGGTTCGTGGCATCGTGGCATCGTGTGGTTGCTTGGTAGTATACGCGTACTGTGATCTCTGAGTATTTAATTACGGTGGGTAGCGCAAGCTCTTGGTTTGAGCTGCAGAGAAGTGCTGTCCAATCATGGGCTTCTTCGGCGTGCCGTCATGCCTTTTTTGTTGCATCTCATGCAGCACGGATCCTTGTGTCCATGATCACACTACTTCTAGAGTACTTAGGTACGTGACTTTTACATACTACCTAAAGGTACATGTATATTGTATGACCGGTTGTTGAACTGGTCAGGTTATTCTGAATTGCACAAATATACTACCACTGGAAGTACCTCACGAGAGCACATGTAAGTCAGTTAACATACCGACCTACGGTATCTGGTAGAGAAAGCTAGATGCAGCATCTATTTCTTCACAGAATAGACCTACAGTATTATTCGGTAAGTAAAGCTTGGTAGTGTAATCTGCCTCAGGTTGCTTGTGGGGAGCACCGGACCCCCCAGCACGCTAAGTTGTGATCGGGGACAGGGGAATTTCAAAGTAAAAATTAGTTGGCCAGGGCCAGGAACGCCAGGAGCCCCTTTTGAGCTACTGAACTCTACCTAGGTACAGTAGGTACTGAACGTGTATGTAACGTACTTACCTAAGTAGGTACATACCCACAGTAGCTGCGCTCTCTGAGGATGCCCACTGTTGGGGCCTCCCTCTGGGTGTTCGGGTGTCTCTTCCAGTGGAAATATGGTTCATCCTCCCATGGAATGGACCCTGAGCGGTGCAGAGACCTCACATGGAGGTAGCGAGGTATATCCGGATCCTGTCCGGGCTAGTTAGAATCCGGTAATGAATTGCCTACATAGGTATCCTACAGACAGGTTACCCCCAACACCTATCCTGTTCTGTACCGTAAACTGCTAGTGCTGTGACGGCTCATTTTTCACCCAAGGTGTCCAAGTAGGTACCTAACCAGCTTAGGTGCCCTGCCTGTAGGTATTGTGCCAGGACGAGCCAGACAGACAAACCAGGCTGGGCATCCCATCATCTCCTTTATCCACAATCCCATCCAGGCCTAATTTTGTTCAACTCCTTCTCTTCCCCTTCGGCTCGAACTGGACTGCAGTTCCAAAGTTTAATCATTCACTCACTACGTGTCTGTCTGGTACTCGGGGCATGATAGCACCATCACCACACGCAACTGCCTGCCTGCCTGCCTGCTCGCCTGCCTCCCCCATCACAACGCCAGATCGCTCGTTCTCCTCTCCCCGGTATCCAGTGACCTGCAACGCTATTGACACGACTCAACACGCGAGTCGGAAGCAGCAGCATCATCGTTTCGGTACGTGAACCACGACCAATATCCCTATCCGCACCTGTCGCGACCGCCACGCGTCGGGCGCCCGGCATGTTGTCACCTTCTGGCTACTTTACTGCATGACCTCTTCGCTGGCGACGTCCTCACGCGCCTTTGGGCAGTGAGGACTGTCCGTGGTGCCGCACATGTGCCTGCCGACTTGAGCTGCGGTGGACGACTGATTCGCTGTATCGCATCGCGACCGGAATCTTCAACCTCACTCTACTGCTCGAATAGCCACATGGTCGAATATACGCTAACCTTCTCTGTGTCCTTGTAGGATTTGTCGTCGCGCCTTCCCCGTGGCCACATCTTTTAGATCGCGACATTCCTTGAATTATTCATAATGGGTAAGCACATATGTTCTTCTGCAACTGTCGCTGTCGCCAATGGACCACCAATGGACCTGCAATACACTGGGACCCCAACATCGTCGCTTCCCACCGAACTCCAGTTTGACCAACCTGAGACGCGCGTCTGCCTGTTCCAGCGGGGCGACGCAGAGGCCCGTCTGCTCGGTCAACAAATGTCTCTGGTTTCTTGGATGAAACATCACCAACGCGCTCGTTTCTTGGGGTGATCTATCTCTTTTTGGCGTTTCCTTTTTGGTTCTTTGGAATAGTCGACCATTGTTAGGAGCAAAACTTTTCCCACAACCAAAAACAACATACAACCGAAGCATCTGCACAATATCATGCCACCATTTTTCAACGGCCACGGCAAGATACGGAACAGAAGTGTGCACCTGGACCGCGGCTCTGTTCTGACCGAGACGGATTATACCAAACACGGGGAACCCAGCCGCACGCCACCCCTATCCGTCAGGACCAACAGCATGCCCAGGCAGGAGATTGGGATGCCGTCTATTCATCCCTTTAGAAGCATGCTGGTCGTGGACACTCCTTCACTAGGACCTCATAAGCCCATTTCCTACGATGAGTTCCATGCCGCGGCCATGTCCGGTATTTAGCCATCCTGCTACTCGAGCATAGGCGGACTGGAAAACTGTTTTGACATACAGGTGTAGAACTGCGACTAACTTGACTTTTGGTAGCTGCAAACGGTACGAACGGGTCGCCTGTGCCGGCTGATGTCCAGCTTGCACCCTCGGTCCCGTCTCCAACGCTCGACGTCTCTGACATCAAGACGACAGTCAGCTCTTCAGGTCCAATCATCAATGACAACAAGAACATTGTTAGAAGAAAGTTGACTGGCTACGTCGGGTTTGCGAATCTTCCCAACCAATGGCACCGCAAGAGTGTCCGAAAAGGGTTCAACTTCAATGTTATGGTTGTTGGTACGTAGCCAATATCCCATGGCACCGTGATATCAATGACCAGCTACTTACGGTACTTATTTCAGGTGAATCTGGGTTGGGAAAATCGACTCTTGTGAACACCCTCTTCAACACTTCGCTGTACCCTCCCAAGGACCGAAAGGGACCCAGCCTTGACATAATACCCAAGACTGTATCAATTCAGTCAATCAGCGCCGACATCGAGGAAGCCGGCGTCCGTCTTCGTTTGACCGTCGTTGACACGCCTGGTTTTGGTGACTTTGTCAACAACGATGAATCTTGGAGACCTATTGTCGACAACATCGAGCAGCGATACGACGCTTATCTTGATGGCGAGAACAAGGTCAACCGCACGAATATCGTGGATAACCGCATTCACGCATGTGTGTTCTTTATCCAGCCTACTGGTCACTCATTGAAGCCTCTCGACATCGAGGTCATGCGGCGCCTGCACACCAAGGTCAACCTGATTCCTGTCATCGCCAAGTCAGATACTCTCACCGATGAGGAGATCACAAGCTTCAAGGCCCGAGTAAGATGACACAGTAATATTGCTTTTATGGCCTAGTACTGACAGTAATACGTAGATTCTCTCCGATATCAAACACCACGGTATCCAGATCTTCGAGGGCCCTCGTTATGAGTTAGATGATGAGGAAACCATCGCCGAGAACAATGAGATCATGTCTAAAGTGCCTTTTGCCGTTGTCGGTAGCAATGACGAGGTCACGAATGCTGACGGACGTCAAGTCCGTGGCCGCCGTTACCCCTGGGGTGTCATCGAGGTGGATAATGAGGAGCACTGTGATTTCGTGAAACTCCGCCAAATGCTCATTCGAACACACATGGAAGAACTCAAGGAGCACACGAACAACAACCTGTACGAGAACTACCGAACAGACAAGCTTACTGCTATGGGTGTTGCCCAAGACCCCAGCGTCTTCAAGGAAGTCAACCCTGCTGTCAAGCAAGAGGAAGAACGTGCCCTTCACGAACAGAAGCTTGCGAAGATGGAGGCCGAGATGAAGATGGTCTTCCAACAGAAGGTCTCAGAAAAAGAGAGCAAGCTGAAACAGAGCGAAGAGGAGTTATACGCCCGTCATCGCGAGATGAAGGAGCAGTTGGAGCGACAACGGTTAGAACTCGAAGACAAGAAAGTCCGGGTCGAGAGCGGCAAGCCTATAGAGAAGGAAGGCAAGCGCAAGGGTTTCTCCCTACGCTAGGCTTCACGCAACATCTTCCTCTAGTATACGTGCCACGCCCAAGCCTTGATGATGCCTGTTCTATACCAGCCTGCCGCATTTTTTTCTTCACTTCTCCATGTCTATTCATCTCCTCTGTTTTTAATTCTCAATTAATACTCCCAAAAAGAAGATCATGTCGGGACAGCCATTGCAATTGGGCAATTGCCGATTGTTGTACAAAATGACGGGGATACTGTGCCTCGGGAATGGCTTCAAATAGCCAATTCAAAACTTGCACCAAAGGGTAAACTTGGGCTAGTCAGGTTCAGCAGATTAATAATGCGTCTCTTCGACCATCATAGATCCCTATTGCTTAGCTCGAGCCCCGTCTCCTACTCATACTCGGAGAGAAAGCAATTATGACACATGGCTGATGCGCATCAAGCCGCAGCGTCTATGGAGAAGCCCTTGGGACTGGACACTCCCCTGCCATATCTCTCGATATACCTGACGGTCTCTTGTTCGCTTGCTAGTGTGCTCAGTCGACATATCTCACGAGATCGGCGATCTCCGTGCCCATCGGGCTCCATGGTCGTATAACCGGGGCGTAAGGAACGGGCGAGCGGGTTGCAAAGGGACAAAATGATAATGTTTAGCAGCAGAATTATTCATGCTGCTAGATGCCTGTATTTTAGGAGGGATAGCTCGCCTCATCAGATTGGCTGATACGTAAGTCCAGTTGGCTTGTTACGATCAGTTGAGGGGAGTGTTCGTGGTGCTTGACAACGCACCGGTTATCGATATTACCGCGCTCTAGTTTCTTTAGTCACAAAACATCTGTGTTCTCCTTTCCTTGCCTAAGCACCTACTGTGTAAACCAATCAATTCCTTACTGAGTGAAGTCTGTTTCTAAAGTCCCGTGAGTGTATCATGGGCAAAACTGATATTCCATGGTAAATCTCAACATCCTGGGTGGGTGTTGAGTACATTTGGGCTTCAAACAACTCGTGAAAACGAGGGCAGTCAGCGTTGCTCAGCTCAACATCGAGAAACAGGGTTGGGGGGGGGGGGGGGGGGGGTTAAAAATCACAACCAGAATATATATATCTACCTATACATTTATTACGATATTGGTGACGGACGATATGGTCCCTCGGCCCTCAGAACAGGGCTTGGGAATGACTGAAAACATCTCAGCATCACCGCATATAGGTGAGTGTGCAATGTAGTGAGTGACCCGTCCTCATCGGCACGCATGTTCCACGTCTTAATGTTGGTTGACTTTTGTATTGATACATTTTATACATATCGTCTTCTCATACCACAGACAAGAACGTGTCCAGGCCGTTGGGAAAATAGGTGAGTAGGTACATTGTTGGCGGGGTCATGATGCTGCAACATGGATTTCGTCCCTTTTCCCCTTCCCCTCCTGCCCTCTACCCATAAAAGTTCTAATTAGTACATGTTCTAGTACTCAAGTGAACAGGCCCGCAATATATCGGTATGTTTAGTATATGGAGGCCGAGGTGAAGTGCGTGTATCGAGGGGCTCTGAGGCCTCTGTTATGCATCCCGAAACACCATCAACATCACTATGGGATGTTTCATAAATGACGATAAGACCCGTCTACCGTCTTCTGAGATACCAGTTAAAGGCGAGCTGATTCACGTCGACGGAATATGGTGTTGGGACCTCGGCGTAGCCCTTGCGCGCTACGGGATGCCGCAGGTACACGGCCGAGCAGATGTTATGGTTGACCTCGAGGTACTGAGGGATGAAGGCGAAGGGAGACATGTAATGGCGTGGCTTCCAGGGTGTACCATAAGGCTTGGAAGGATCGTAGGGGTTCTCTTCTTCCTCGCGCATGTGCTTTGCCATGCGTTCCTCCAGTGTCTTCATCTCAGCATCGGTCAGACTGTCGATTGGGTCCGAGGATGTGACTTCCTTGGCTTCCTTTTTATCTTGGCCAACCCCGAGATTGAGCTCAGCGACAAGCGTAGAAAGCTCGTCGGTTATTGCTGTGGGCGAGGCGTTGGCTCGGCCTGCGCGCGAGAGCAGGGGTTTGGCATTTTTGATGAAACTTCGCAGGCTCTTTTTCAGCGTTACGCTTGAATCCCATTCGGCAAGCAGGGACTTCGCTTGCGCGGTAAGGCGCTGGATCTGGAGCCGTGTGGGCTTCATGTCAGCCGCGATGGGCTCGGGTGCGTCTGTGGTATCAGGGTCTTGCTCAGCCTCGGCAGCTTGGGCTTCGGGCTCGGACGCTTCGGTCTCTGCCGCAGAGCTCTCTTCTGTGGCGGCCTCTCCTTCTTCGTCTTCTCTTCTAGCTTGGGATGGTTGTCTGAATTTGCGGGGGCGTCGTTTCGGCAGACCAGTTGCGTAGAGGACACGGTCAGGATCTACCTGGAACATATCACCGGGGTTGAGACGATAAGCAGGGTAAGGCACGATCTTGCCGTTGACCTTGACGGCGCCGTGGACGCAGAACTGCCGCGCCTGTCTCGCACTGCTGGCGAACATGGCGCGGAACACAGCGATGTCCAGCCTCCTCTCCATGGGGGCAAAGGTCATCTGCATGTAGGGTGTGATGGCGGGTGTCTTTGCCCTTTGCTTGTTTGTAATCTCCTCATCTATTCCCGAGCCTCGCCCGGCGGCCATTTCGGAGCCGTCGTGCTGGGCCATGTACTCGGCGGGCATGTTGACGGCGCCCAGGAGGCGACGGCTGAACATGCGCTCCCACTTGCTCTCGTTGATGTGTTCGCCGTGGTAGGTGCGCAGCATTCCCTTGGCTTTCCATTTCTGCTGGAAGAAGGTGACAGAGTCGCTCTGGCCGATCCTGGGGTCCCTCATCATGGCTATGTTGTAGAGGTTGTACTTGTTCCATGACTGTCGCAGTTTCTGTGTGCACGCGATGGCTATCAGCGACGGTCTGGGCGGAGGCGGCGATGGCCCGAATTCGATGTGGGGGGTGTGAGACTTACTGGCCGCTTCAGGCCGTGAAATCTTCTGGGCTTCATGGTGGCGGGCTGGTGGTGGTGGTGGTCCGACGGCGAGCCTGGACAAGTCGCACTCACTTCAAGATCGGCTGGCTGTCTTGGAGCCAAGGACGCGCGACCCTCGAATCGGCAATCCGCAGTGCGTGATGTAGGTATCCCAAAAATTTCTGGGATGGGCTCCGTCACGTGCTAACTAGCTGTCGAATGCCCGCCGACCGCATTGGGGGGGCGGGGGCTTGGTGGGGTCTTGTCCAGGTGAAGGTGCTGGCGGAGGCTACTTAGACCTACCTACATGTAGCCCCCTAGTACAGTACCTAGGGTAAGTCCCTCACAGAGAGCCATCTATTTCCAAAGCTGTCTGGCCTACCATCTCGCCAGGTATATTCCCCATCTTGCATCTAATGAAAGCCACTGGGTAAGGTTACAACTTACCACTTACCTGCCTCGCCTGCTCACATGGAACCCAGCTCATAACTGGAACTGCCATACTAGTACCAACATTAGGTACCTAATCCAGGCCCATTGAAAGCGAGTATTTTGACACCTCCGACTTGCTCCCCAATTTCAGTGTCAGTGTTAGAAATTGTCAGAAACTTTGAAGACTCGATTCAGGAAATTGATTACAAGAATTGTCGGGTTTCGTTCTGCGGGGGTATCTCGGCAAGACCAAAAGTGCACCTCAGACGAGTGACAACTACGAGTCTAAGTCGGTATGTAATTATAGGACTAGGAATATTCTAAAATCCGGGAACCTTGAAGCTTGGGAGATCTGTATCGTTCGTGTCATCTGCATAAGACTGACCGACCTCGCCAACCTTCGGAACACTAGGCAACCTCCATCCGGCTCGAAGTGCCACCCCGCTGGGTTACATAGTCTTGTGCACGGCCAACTCAATCTCCGGCCGAGAATGAAAGCGGAAACTAAAACCGTCCAGCTAACCTCAAGCAGATGGACTAGAAAGATCCCCCACACCTACAGGCCTTGTTTACGGGGGGAACGCCGCCCGGAACGCCGAATACTAGAGACATCGTCCAGAATTAATAAACAGCCAACGACTCGAGCCTTCCAATGTCTAGGGACCTTGGTAACCAAAAGACTTCCAAGTATCAGAAATCAGGCTTTAAACTACTAGGTACTGGTAGATTACTTGTGACTGGGTAGGTAGGTACCTCTGGTGTCAACGTGCACAACTCGACAACTAATTGCCCGTAGCCGTTTCGCTTCCGAGCCTCGACGCTTAGCGGATTCTACACGGATTCTACACGAACACCGTTTGGCTGTTCAGGTCCCAACTCCACTTTTTAGATCCGCATTCGATCCCCAACTCATCTGGTATTACGCGACACCGACAATTTCGATATCTTTGGAAACTTTCGCTTGGTAGTTTGTACTGTAGGTACGGCAACATGTGTCATTGGGCTGGCATGGATGTATCTCCACAAAAGGACTCGCTGCTTCGCGCCTTACTCCAGGTTGCAAATGCCTTTAAAGCCGGCAGGAGTATGCAGACACTCCATCTGCTGACCAGCTCCTTGAAGCCTGAAGCCAAGGGTAGATAGACAAATAACTTCACCGTTGATTTCTTGAGCGAAGGATCAGAGCCGATTTGGCCGCTTCATCTGACGGGGTCCTACATATGGTCCGAACATAGCCGACGCTTACTGGTTCCGAGCGTATTGGAGTCATATACCTACAGGCCAGACCAAGTCATCGACGTGGTTTAAAAGAGCCTTCGTTGCCGTTATACTCCCACTTCAGCCTGGTCATTGTCTTGTTGACCGGTGCGAAGATCCATTGTATTGTACATCCATCCCAAAACGGAATATTGTGACAGGCAACCCCATCGTCCAAGCCGTGAAGCTATCATCAGGTCGAATTTGTACACTGGACTGAGGATTGCAGGTGGCGTCATTGTAAAAATGGACGACAAAGCCGACGAAAAACGACGGCCCAGCTCTGAGGAGCAGCAGATACAGAATGAGCCTCGGACCAACGATCTCGCCGACATCGAGAAGAAGCACCACCACGACGACACAGATACGGATGTCGACAGCATCAGCACCGCCACTAGCGTAGCATCCTCCCGGCGGATAGATCAACCG
The DNA here is from genome assembly GCA_022453515.1 of Astrocystis sublimbata. Lineage (NCBI taxonomy): Eukaryota > Fungi > Ascomycota > Sordariomycetes > Xylariales > Xylariaceae > Astrocystis > Astrocystis sublimbata. The sequence goes on along the minus strand of JAJNNY010000061.1, from coordinate 182,307 downwards.
CGGCGCTCGCGGCCAGTATCCCAAGTCTCCCGACCCGTGTCTGAACTGGAAGTTCGCGATGGCTTTGCAAATTCACGAGATCCTGAGCTTGGGCCAGAGCTCGTCGTGGTGGACACAACGGCACCAGATCCGAGCGATCCGAACCTGGTAACCTGGAACGGCCCTGAGGATCCTCAGATCCCCAAGAACTGGGCCTTTTCTAAGTACGTTGCTCGAGTCTTTCGGTTCCCAAGACGTCATGTGGCGCACACTTCGATACAATTTTGTTAACGTCAATGTTACAGGAAGTGGGCTGCAGTTTTCACTGTTTCCTTATTTACTCTAATTGTAGGTGCTGTCCAGAGCCACAGTGTGTTGTATGGAGGCGACCGATCTCTAGGTCTAACTAAGTCTTGTCTTTCGTCAATGGCTTTTTCGAAGATGGCATAGCCTCAGAAATCACGCTCAATTTGGCAATTGCTGATGATGTGTACCCTAGTCCCCTGTATCTTCATCGCTTGTGGCGCCCGCCTTGGGATCAATTGCCGACGACCTTCACATCACTCAAGACTGTAGGTTTCCACCACATACTCCGAAGTCGATTCCTTTCGGCCTCGAAAATGTCCGACTGACGCATCCTTAGTTGAGAAGAATCTCACATTATCCATTTTCGTTCTTGCTTACGCCGTCGGCCCCTTGATGTACGTTATCATCCGTGCCGCCTCCCTGCGTCCTCGTCTGTACAGAATTAGATACTGACTCATCCGGACTTTAGATGGGGACCGCTATCGGAGATATACGGCCGGGTCCTCGTCCTACAGCTTGTGAACTTAATCTACCTGTTCTTCAACCTGGGCTGCGGCCTCGCACGCACCAAAGAACAGCTCATCGCATTTCGGTTTCTCGCAGGACTGGGGGGCTCAGCACCCCTCGCCATCGGCGGCGGCGTGTTGAGTGATCTGTTTGATGCCGAGAACCGAGGCAAGGCGCTTTCGATCTACAGTCTCGCACCGCTCCTCGGCCCAGCCATCGGCCCCATCGCTGGTGCATTCATTGCGCAATACACGACCTGGAGATGGGCTTTCTACGCGACGACGATCGCAGACGCCCTGATCCAGGGGGCGGGGGTCTTCTTCCTCAAGGAGACCTACGTCCCTGTCCTCCTGACCCGGAAGAAGAACAAATTAATAAAGGAAACCGGTAACAAGGCCCTGCATACCCCGTTCGACAACCCAGACCGCACCATCGGTAAGGCACTGCGCATCGCTCTCGTCCGACCCTTCCGCATGGTCGCGACACAAGTCATAGTCCAGGCTATCGCCCTGTACATGCTGTACGTCTACGGGCTGATCTACATCGTGCTGACATCCTTCCCGACCCTCTGGTCGTCGCCCGAACCCCAAGGCTACGGTGAGTCGATCGGCATCGGTGGGCTCAACTACATCTCTCTCGGGCTCGGCTTCTTCGTCGGCACTCAGGCGTGCGCCCCCGCACAAGATCGGATCTACGCGGCCCTGAAGAAGCGGTACGGCGGCGCAGGGAAGCCGGAGTACAGAGTTCCCATGATGATTCCTGGCGCGGTCCTGATGCCTGTCGGTCTCATCGTGTACGGGTGGACGGCGCAGAACAAGACACACTGGATATGGCCCAACATCGGCGCCTTCCTCTTCGCCACGGCCACCGTCATCAGCTTCCAGTGCCTGCAGACCTACCTCGTCGATACTTACACGCGCTATGCCGCCTCGGCCGTCGCTGCCGGGACCGTCTTCCGTTCCCTGGCTGGTTTCGGGTTTCCGCTCTTCGCCCCGGCCCTGTATGGTAGCCTCAACTACGGGTGGGGCAACACTCTTCTCGCACTGCTGGGCGTGGTGTTGGGTTTTCCCGCGCCATTCTTGTTATGGCGGTATGGCGAGACGTTGCGGAAGAGGAGTCCGTTTGCGGCTGGGGCCTAGTTTATGTGCATTTGTAATCTTTTTTTTTTTGGTTAAAGTAGACCCGTAGGGAAAGATATATACCCAATATCACATGAATATCAAAGAATGAGACACAAGGTGAATTGTATTGGTTGCATGTACATCCAGTCGTCAGATATGGCATTATATGGCAACCGATAGGACAAGCTGAAAGGGTCTTTGGTTAAAACGTATCACTTGGAAAAACTGAAGACAGGGCAAATAATTCATTTATGGACTTGACGAGGTAGATAGCATGAAGTTGCTGCCAGCACTTCCGGTAAAGCATATTTTGTGTGTATAAGCCCTAGATCCACGAGCAACCAGCTGGGGCAGAAAATGCCTGGTCCCTGAGGAGAACCCGTAGAGGATGATGATAATGGCAAGCCGCTGGTTTCATCCATACATGGCAAACGTGGATAGTTACGGAGTTGGAACTGTAACGCCTTTTGTAGCCCTTGTAGCAGGGTCTAACTTGTGTACGGCATCACCGAGTCGTTGATGCTTCAGTAGCTCGTATCAAAGCCACCACAGCTCAGTAAAGTATGTGTTGCCCGAGTGCATGCACACGGTCAATCTATATGTGCCACGAGAGTGGCAGTAGATGGGAGACATAGCTGTTTGAATCCGCCCTACGTGGTCGAAGTCGATTCCTCTTTAGTATCGATTTTCTTGGCGGGAGGCTCGGCAGCTGAGGCGTCGTCCTCTCTGGCACGTTTGCCATTGCCCTTCTCTTCTTCTAGTGCTTTTGCGCTCTCCTTGCTGACGTGGATTTTTGGGCGTCCGTCATCTGCTGGCTTAGCAGGGGCATCTTGGTTGCGAGCATCGTTGTGATCGCGTCCACCGCCGCGGCCACGGAAATTGCCCCGACCCCGGCCTCGACCACGACCACGACCACCGCGCTGGTCACGACGATCACCGAATCCGTTCCTCTGGTCTTGTTCGCGGCGCTTCTTCCAGTCATTACTGTCCCCTCCTCGGTCGTTGCCTCGGTTGCCACGACCCCGGTTTGCCCCACGTCCAAACTTACGGGTACTGGCGGGGATCTTACCGTCACGGATGGCTTCAGACTTCTGTTTTATGTAGTCGAGCTTCCACATGATGAGTAGAGGGTGCCCCTTCCACTGGGGCGCAGGATCCAAGGCCATGAACTTGTCGGCGATATCTTTATCGGACCACTCCACGAAGACAGACCCCTTGAATACCTTCTCGAGGCCCTCCGCTCGTCGTAGACGAACTGAGTCGAACTGGCCATATTGTGTGAAGAAAGCCTCAATGTCAAATTGGGTGGAGGAGGATTCGTCACCAAAGCCCTTTGCATAGATACTCCGTTCTTCTCTCTTGTTCCGCTTATCGGTATCTATCGCGTTCTTTCTCCGAATGGTTTCCTCGCCTTCGGCTCCCTCTATGACAAGGAAGTTACTGGACTTGAGAGCCTTGACGACAGCCTCGTATGGTTTGAAACGTCGCATGCGGGAGAAATTGGCGATCATAGTAAGAGGCACAGGTTTGTTTTCTTCGCCACCAACCTTCTCCCACAAGAACTTGTCCTCGGGCAGGTTGCTGTCACCAAAGTAGAATTCAACCTAAGGTACGATGTGAGCTACGCGAACCACGGTTTTCAGAATCAGGGAAGACCCTACCTGCTTGCGTATCTCGTGGGGGTCATCGGACTCGGCGAGAGAAGCTGGATCGGACTTGACGAACTTGACTTCTCTGCGGGGACCGGACACGCGAAGCATGCCAGGTGGTGGTCTGAAGATGGATGGCTTGCCGTCGTCGGCGACTTCGGCCTCGGCCTGATCCTTTGTGACGCCATTCTCTGCAGTCGTAGACTCATTGGCGGGCTCCTCCGCGGCCTTAACCTCGGAAGCCTCAGTGGCCGTGGCCTCCTCGAGGATTTCTGTCTTGTCCTCTGCCTTGTCCTCTGGAACTTCGACAGCAGGAGGGTCAGCGACCTCGACAGGTTTGATATCAGTATCGCTCATTTTGGCGACTTGTGGGATTCGGTCAGTTGTTGGAAACTGGAAGCACTGGCGACTTGTTAAAAACTGGCGCCTATGCAGAGTTTCGCAGAGGAAAGTGTCACATGCTCCAAGGACAAAACCGGAGGGGCAGAGAAGAAAAAGTCGGCGCGGATGAATCACGCAGGCAGGCAGGCTACCTACCTTGCAGATAGGTGACATGGGGGCAGTAGGTAGGTACCTATGTGGGGTGATGCTCGGATTGTAACTACCAGAGACGCAGGGGAGAGCTTACCAAAGTGCCAATTCTCCTCGCCGGTTCTAATCGGCTCGGTCTTGTCGCAGTTCTGATGCGAGTTCCCCGTCTGAGAAGCTGCGCGAATCGATCGATGCTGGGCGAGATAGGAAGGAAAGGGAAAAGATATTTTGCGAACGACACGGCGCGCTAAAGCTAGAGAGAGCTTCGCGGATCCGACGAATCGAAGCGGCACAATTGGGGGGGTGGATGCGGTGCAGGCGGTGCTTGCCCAGCTGGGCTAGATACAGTGGGCTCGAGGAAGGAAGGTGGGGAGCGCCTTGCAGGCGAGCATGGTCCCTTCCAGACTCCCTTCTTCAGTACCTAGCTCGCCTAGGTACATAAAAATATCAGAGACCTCGCCCAGAGCCAATCAGATCAGACCAAGCCACCTACATAGGTAGGTATCTGCCTCTACAGACTACCTACATGAGGCTCCGCTATCCAGCCGCCTACTTAGGCCCCGCCGACCCCTCTACTTACCTATCGCCGCCTAGGTAGGATGCTACCTACCTACCTGGCAGGTACCATCGAACTTGGTGTTCAAGATCGCTCGCTCTCTGCATCAAATCAGGTCGATAGATACCTAAGACTTGGGTAGGGTAGGCGTATGTGCCATGAAAATGCACCGAGAAGCCACTGCTGCTTCTTGACATAGGTGTTCTATAATTCGAACGCAGCTAGGTAGGTAAATTGGCCAGGTGGGCACCGAAAGTGAAGCACGTGGCCGTTGCTTCATACTATATCCACGTACATACATAGTAGTAGGTAGTACTTTGAGATGACGTTCACCACTTGCACCTACAGTGCTCGCCGAACAGCAGGGCAGGTGCATCAGAAATGCCTAGGAAGAAGGTACAGACAGGCTCGGCAGGTACCTACCTAGATGGATGGCCCAAGCCGAACCGTGGGGTCGCGTGCCGTGCTACGCATACGCAGGAAGGCCCCGCCCGCCGTCCACCGTCCACCAGTACCTCGGCGCTACACAACAAGGCCCGTGAAGGCCTACTCTACCTGGGATACCTCGCAAGTTATGCTAGGTAGGTAGCGTGTATATGTATCTGTATGTAGGTGCAGGATTGCTTTAGGAATGCAGCTATTCGCCGAGACGCGGAACCGCTAAGCATCTCAGGTTAGAAGATCTGATCTGACCTTACAGTAGTACCTACTCGTACTGACTGACATAGTAATTACAACTTAGAAATCTGAAGAGTACCTACTTCACAGTCAGAAACCTCCAAGATCTACTCGTATATGTGCCTTGAGAGAGACATCATATACATCTCGAACCTCGCCTTGTACTCTGCCCTTGTTCACATTGTAGCACTACCTACTATGTACGTGCAGAACACCCATACCTCCTCCCACTTACAACACCGAATCACCTGCGTCCAAGAATACACCCTTCCGCGGGGCTGTTTTGCTCTTACGTACGGTCCCGCAACTGCGACCGCGACAGCCGTAATTGCGCCGCCTTAGCCGTCTCTCCCTCTGCCCGGCGAGGCCCCGATACGACTGCGAATCCTTAACCTACGAGATGGACCACTCGTCCACGCCGAGCTTGCAACCTCACAACTATCCAGCCACGACTGCCAACCCCGCCGCCGCCGCCGCCCCTCCCCCTCCCCCTCCCCCTCTTGCTAAGAAGAAGTCCAGGAGGGGTGGTGATCCTTCGTTGCAAAAGCGCCAATGTGTGAGCACGTATGTAACCTATCTCCTCGTCGCCGTGTCATGGCTGATGTTCTCTCCCGCCTGCAGTGCATGCATAGCATGTCGCCGACGTAAATCGAAATGCGACGGCGCTCTCCCCAGTTGCGCCGCCTGCGCGTCCGTCTATGGCACCGAGTGCGTCTACGATCCGAACTCGGACCACCGGCGGAAAGGCGTGTACCGAGAGAAGACCGACAGCATGAAGGCTTCCAACCCCACGCTCCAGATTATCGTCGAGGCTATCCTGAACGCCGCCGAGGAAGATGTGTACGACATTGTCAAGCGGATCCGCACCTGTGACGATCTGGATACCGTCGCCGAGTCGATACAAAACCGAAGCTTCATCGGCGCCGACCTTCAAGACGAGGCCGCCCAGGACTACACGACCGACATACCCGTCGAGGGCGAGAGAGACCTGGCGCGCAAAATGGGCGAGTTGCGAGTCGAAAATGGCACCACCCGCTTCATCGGCGGTACATCTCATCTCATCCACTGGGATGTGCTGGGCGCGCCTGCCAACGAGCTGCAGCCTACGGACGTGGACGATGCGGATGTCGACCCTGTTACCAGCTGGTCTGACGTTACGAAAGACCCCGACGTTGTCACCCATCTTCTCAACATGTACTTCAACTGGCACTATCCCTACTTCACTACTCTGTCCCGCAGCTTGTTCTACAGGGATTTCTTTCGGGGCAAGCGGCACGTCGACTCGCACAAGACGACATACTGCTCGTCCTTGCTTGTGAACGCCATGCTCGCCCTGGGTTGCCACTTCACCAACGTCGCTAGCGCTTATGCAATCGTCGGTGACAGCTGGACCAAGGGAGATCATTTCTTCGGCGAGGCGAAGCGACTCATAATCGACAATGACGAGTACGAAAAGCCTCGTTTGACTACTGTCCAAGCCTTAGCATTGATGTCTGTCCGAGAAGCGGGCTGTGGCCGCGAGGCGAAAGGCTGGGTTTACAGTGGAATGAGCTTCAGGATGGCCCAAGATCTGGGGCTTAACCTAAATCTCGGCGGTGTCAATGGCGACCTTGAAAATCTCGACGAGAAGGAAATCGATGCGCGACGTGTCACCTTCTGGGGCTGTTTCCTGTTCGACAAGTGCTGGTCCAACTACATGGGCCGGCTACCCCAGCTTCCCAAAAACTCGTACAGTGTCCCTAAATACGATGTTTTCCCGGAAGAGGACGCCGAAGGCTGGTCGCCCTACACAGACGCGGGATTTGACGAGAGCTCCCGACAGCCAGCGCGGACCCGTACAATCGGACTGCAGATGTCTACGTTGTGTGAGATCAGCAGCGATCTTCTTCTCTTTTTCTATCACCCTAGTCACATAGGGCGGTCGAGTGGGAAATCCATCGAGTTGAAGAAATTGAGCGAACTGCACCGTCGTCTTGAAGAGTGGCACAAACAATTGCCTGCCGAACTCCAACCTAAAGAGGGCCAATTGCCGAATGTCATTTTGATGCAGTAAGTTTGCGGTACGGATCCGGTTCCTCGACTGGGACATGTGTATACTGAACAATCGCTAGCATGTTTTTCCATCTTCAGTATATACACTTATTTCGGCCATTCCTTCGTTATGCCCCAAAGGCCTCACCCTTGCCACCGCACGTTTCCCCTCGGAGAATATGCACTGCGAACGCTGGAGCTATCTCTAAATTAATGCGTCTGTACAAGAAGATATATAATCTGCGCCAGATCTGCAATATTGCTGTATATATGCTGCACTCGGCCTGCACCATCCACTTATTAAACTTGCCAGAAAAAACCGCGAAGAGGGATATCATACACGGCATCAAGCATCTGGAAGAAATCTCCGAGGATTGGCTATGTGGGCGCAGAGCGCTCAGTATTCTGAGCGTTCTCTCTCGGAAATGGAAAGTCGACCTGCCCGATGAGGCTGCCCAGGTCCTACAACGAACGGATGAGCGATGGGGCACGTTCAATACCTCTGATGTTCCCACTCCTCGCTCACACACCTTTATCGCCACCAACTTGACGACCAAGAATACACCGTCACCTGGACGGAGATACGAATCCCAGAGTCCCCCAAATCACATCATACCTTCATCGCCAACTCAAACGCCCTCTGGAATGCCTCAAACAAGCTCGCCTCGTGATGTGGTCACCAGCACCATGTTGCCCTCGCAGGGCTTTCATGCACAACCCCCATCAACGAGACAAATGATGAATGACTCGGCGGCTACCGTGAAGCCAGCAGTGGACTTTGGACGTCTCACTTCCGCACATTGGCAACCATCATCGATCAACGAAGCGATACCCCATTATTCTCAACCTTATGTTCCTTTCACAACAACCAATCGAACCGGAGAAAGTTCACGGGGACTGTCGTCCCAGGTTGCAACGCAACCAGTGACACAAAACTCCGCATTCGTAGCTGACGGCCACGAATGGTATTTAAAAGATGGCGTGAATTGGCAAGCCGGCTTCAATGCCTGGAGCATGAATAATGTTCCACAGACCCCGACCGCTGTATCGGATCCGCAACTGTTCCTGTTTCCGCACAGTGGGCATTCGCATGCGAGTCCTGACAACCCCAACCAAATACCCCCTGAAGTCAACTTTGACAGTCTGGATGCCTTGTCGTCTATGGACGGCTGGGACTTGCCGAACCTCGAGTAGTCAGGCCATGCCTCGACTAGAAAGCCCGATGTTGGTTTGATTCTCATATATAGTGCTGGGAAGTCATAGGCGAGGTTCGATGTAAGGACGAAAACGAACAGTTGGTTTCTTTTCCTTGTTCGAGATATTATTTACGTGAATCTTGCCAACTTTTGGCCATTGGGAACTTTTATATGTGTCTCTTTATACACAACGAAGCCTAGAGATGAAATGGTTGTAATGTAGCGTGTTAATGATCTTTGTTATGAATAATGACAATTTACTTCCATCACTGGACCGCCCCATTCCCATCTGTTTACCGGTGAGGGTGGAAACTTTGCAAGCTATTACAATATCATTTCGTGCGGACCGAAATCTCGTTGATTAATCAAGTGAGAAAAATGAGTTCGGTTCTTCATGTGGTAAGTATTGCTGTCAACGTGTCTAATGATAACAACCACAAGTTGACACACGGAATGTCAGGTGTCACCGTAGCATGGGCTTCACCATGACCTAGGGGCTCCCCTGTAGGGGCTGTTTGGGCTACTAGATCTGTGTATATAAGGGCTGGGCGGCTCCCACTGAATGGGAGAGCCCAGGAATCAATAGAATTGACACCTGACCCCTACTATTCTATTTGACTACTTGGCTACTACTATACTCCTTCACTCTGGTGCAAAAGCATTTGACACGGAGTGGAAATTTTAGAGTCTGCAAAACGTTACGATCTCATGTAAAAGAAAATGAAGAAAATCTACCCTCTCCATCTATAAAGCCTGATAATCAGAGTAAAAACTCTTGACCGGCGCGGCAGTTTCCAGGGGCCTTAAGGCAGCTGCGTCCAGAGCTAACCTTTAGGTTGCCTACACTCAAGTTAGTGTTACATAAGTTGTTTACTCTAGTTGATAACCCACAAGAGATGAAGGCTGTCGTAGCGAACTATCCGCGTTAAAGAATTCGGTGCCCCAGACAGAAAAATAAAACCCCCTCGATCTATACGGACGGGGTGTTTGTCTTGATTATAATTACCGAAATGTCCCCATTTTTCTGACATGCGAGAGGGGTCCTCAACTGCTAACAAACGAGCCTTCTTCCTTAGGCGTTGGGGTTTGAGGTTGTAAACTGGGTACAAATGGAATATTCACCAGAATAAATGACTGAAAAAGTGCTGGCCGGAAATGTGTATTTTACAAAAGTCAATACCAATATTACCTCATCTCCCACCACTTGGATATCCGTGGACGTTGTACAGCCAATTTAGAACTAGTTTCTGTTCTCTGGTTGGTGATTGAATATTATCATCTTGGGTCAGCCTTGACTTTATGCTCCAGCATGGTAACATGTAATTAAATGGAAGTAGATTAAAAAGAGTGATTTCATATACCACCATAAAGACTGAAATATGAAGAGTTTTGTACAATTATATCCTAAGTATTATTAGCAGTCGCCTTGAACAGCAAAATTGCACGGTCAAAATCAGTTTTACGGCGATATTATTCAATACAAAGCACCAATTTACTCATCACAACAGTGACGATATCTATGACCGTATTGCCACGGGTAATTACTAACTTACGAGTCTTGACAACACCACCAGACATAGGCACACTTCAAGCTTGAATATAACCTACCTGATCAATGGTATGATGGGGTTACCAAGCTCAACTTGTCACAAAATACGCGCTCCTGGGATTCCTTGTCCACGCAAACAATATCTTGTTAAAATCTCACAGCGTGGTCGCTGAGATCAATATTTCTTGGTGTCATCCAGTTTTCCTCTTCTTTACCCTTCGATTCACATTGTTGGGGCTTGAATTGGATTCGATCCATCCATACTCGAGTCCGCTGCCTCCGCTCGAGCCGACCATCGGAATCTGGGAATCTACGCGTATCCTGATGGTGAGGCTTACGGTAGAGGCTGGGAAAGGAGCCATCGGCTAGACCCGGACCTGTGAGTTGCAAAAAGCCCTGTCTGCTTCATTCACCTAGAAGTGGCTGATATGGGTGGATCGAGCGGACAAGTCGTATTGCACCCGCGTGCCGGAGTCGTAGGTATGAACAGAGGAGGTCCGAGCTTGGAGTACAAGATCGATGTGTAGTAGTGTGGCAACGGCTCGAGGCAAGCTGCCGTGTGACGCAGAATCGGGTAGCAATAGATGCTTGCTTGGTCAGGCCACGTGTGACTCGGTGTGAAAGTTCGCCGCATTCGCAAGGTTTCCTGGTGGTATTCGGCAGGAATCGCGTAGAATCGTTGGGTGGGTTAAGCACATCGAAATCAAGGAGCGTTGATACTCTTTTGGTCGCCTGTGGTGTTTGTAAGCAGATTCACATTTGGAGGCACCACGCGTCATCCTTAGCATCGGCCCAAGCCACAATCTAGTGATCGCTTCTCTGGTTGTCTGGAATGTCGCCGTTTCGGTTTCTTTTGGTCTTCGAGCAGTTTCCGTGGGCGGGTCGTCATGAGCAACCTGTCTGTTCTTCATTCGTGGAGAATCCTGAAGTATTGGAGCAGAAAGAACAACTCCACGGACACACGGACAGAATTTGAAACCAGACAGTAATTGGTCCGTAGCTTGATATTCGTTCGTCTTGGGCCTTGGGTATATTTTGGCACTCTGCCAGGACTCTGATTTCCTTTCCTTGGACCGCTTGTGGCGGCCAGGGGCTGGATAACTGAGCAGGTAGTATTGCCACATAAGCCGCGTCAAAGCATGGCACTTCCTTCCTATGCTGATCCACCCACTTGGCTTTTGTTTGTGATTCGATAATTAGCACCGTACGACCCTGGCGTTGCACGCGGGGTTCAACCACTGGGTCTCACGGTCTCACGAGAAGATTGATTCTTACGGAAGTGAAAATACTGAGTGCGCTGGCCTTACGGCTGGGATACTTTGGCGCCGGTGTGTCAACAGGAAGTCTTGCATCAAACCCCTTGTATTCAAAACCACGAAATGGTCAGCGGCTAACGCGTATCTGCCGTTAGTTAAAGGCATGGTACATTTGCCCATGCCGTGAAGAGCCAGGGACCAAGCCGCGGAACCTCGCTCCGGCGCTGTGGCGCCCAAACTTCCCAGCTGAATTATATGCATAATTGCGCTTGGTTCTGTCGGCTGGTATCTTTGCTTTTCGAGTGTTATTGCAGACAAACATTGGGCAAAATAAGACAAATTGGTCTAGGTACTTGGTGAAATGGCCTGTCATGGCGTGGCATGCCAAATTGATATCTGAAACATTTTCTGCTCAACACATAGTCACACGGTTCAACCTGTCGAAGACTATGAGCATAGAGGAGGAGCAAATTGTAATGTCTTGGCTTGGATGTATACTTACTCACCTTCCATCTCCTGACTAGGACCGACGGGCCTGGTCAGGAGTGTGTCGCTAGTCATAGACTCCGTCACTGTCAGGAATTGCTGTTGAACTTAGCTAATTTGCCAAAACATGGTTTAAGATTTTGACGGTCACAATATCATAGATAAAAATCATTTGTGATGAAAGAAGCCACGTTGTGTTATCCTGGTCCAACCCCTAACTTTAGACAATACCTATCGAGGGGTGCTGGCGCAACGTGGTGGAATACATTTACGCCTACATAGACCTTGCGAGTTCTTCAATTACAATGCTCTCCCACCGTGTACCGTTGATCATCAACGCAGGAGAGACTTAATTAGCCTTAGCCTGTAAGTCATCGGGAGGCCACGTACCGGTGAGTGAAGTTTTTACCTGCAGCGGATTGACAGACATGAACATATCATATCGCCTGACCGCTTTTATAGTATGTATAGAAACAAGCTCCTTCTCGATCGCCATTCTGTGCTGGTTGCGGAGACTATACACGGTGCTCGCATACTATGTTTCGTGTAATATAGTTAGCTTTGACGTCGATGTATTGTTCCATCCGGATGGCACGCGACAGCATGATGCTAACGTCAGGTCTAACCCCAGACAAGCATACGCCTTCCCATATACGAAGAGATCTCCATTGTCGATTATCCTGGTAGATGGTTCACACGCGAGACACGTAGGTAGGGCGTTCGGTTTGCTGGGGGGCACCCACCTGCAGGCTCATGGTAAAGCTTTATGCTTAATACTTCCCGCATTGCAGTAGTAACACACTGGAGTTGTACCGCCTAGTGGCACCATGTGTAGAGGTCGCATAATCCAGCCACGATAGATCAGGGAAGCCGGAGTCTAGATCCATGAAACACACACACACTCACCGACACATTCACATTGTAATCACTAGAGCACCTAGATTCAACCTTGGGCCCCTGCCCGAACCAACATATGTAGAGCTAGCTAGCTGCACACAAACACTCGCAAGATGAGCTCAGCGCCTGCAACATCGCGATCCTGATTTCGCAATCATCTACTTGAACGCCCAATAAGGCCAGAGCTAACGAAGGCCCTTGCCTTAGTCTCTTTACGTATGGAGAACGCCTTGCAAGACACCTAGGTGAGGCGAAAACAAGACTACTAATGCAACAGACTTTCCTATTCTGCGACGGCAAGGTGTCAAATTGGGAGTGGAGCTAGCGACGCTGTGCGTGCCCTCGCCTGCTGTGAAGTGCTTGCTTATTCCCCGAGTTCGAGATCCTCGTCCTGATGTGCATTGCATTTGTGGGTATCTCGAGTCCCCAGATATGGCGATACAAATATGACGACCAAAGTCGGAAGAAACGGATGAAAGCCGTTCCAAGATTTCGTCTGCAGGTCAAGATGCGTGATCATATGATATGATTTCGAATGGATCTGGTAGTTGAGGCTCGGAAAATGTCCACCTCCACCGGTTGACGAGCGGTACGTGTATGTGAGGTATGTAGGCTGCAGCATGATCTTGCGGGTTGAACCCCATGACGCTGTTGGGCTCGACGTAGCCAATTCACCTGCTTACCTAGCGTAGGCAGGTCGGTATGTATCTCGAAAAAAACAAAAGACACTCAAATATGCAAAAAGAAATAAGATCACGGCACGTTATCCCGGTATATTTGGCACACAAACAAGACTTTGAAAGTTGGCACGGAATATACCCATGCCCGCACATCAACACCGACATCGCTACGAGTAGATCGAATGTTGAATGAGCGGCATCAGTAGGTATGCATCTGCGACTTCAACGAATGACGAAGTGAGATGAGATAATAGTCGAAGAAACACGTGAACAATCGATCTGTGGTACGGTACATGGTTCTTCGCATATCATAGGCACATTTCCCGCCCATCTTGGCACCGCGGATCCGGGCGGGCCTCCGGTGAAGGTGCTCAGACAAATATTGATACTGTGTGCACGAGTATAAGTAACCATATTGAGTAGGTTCTTTTGCTGCGCATCAGACCTCAGCTCACCGTCCCAAATTGGGTGAAGAAGCGACGAATTGATCAAATGTGGCGCGTAGGTAGGTCTAAGTAGGCAAAGTAGGCAGCGTAGTATGCGTGCGGCCTGCACACACACCAGCGTTATATGTCATCTGCGCCATCTTACGTCATGAGACCTCATAGATAAAAAGTAAATTCCATGCGAAGATGAAATTGTCGAGACCAATTGTAATTGTGTGTGTGTGTGTGTGTGTGTGTGTGTATGGACACATGATAGCTGAGCCGCTCTTGTTATCTCTGTTCGTGAGACGTATATGCGACCACCCCAAGTACACGTAGGTGAAAGGGCGTATTTACGACGGCACCGGCGGGTAGTTCCTTAGTGGCATCTCGATGAGATATACGTAGCTAAGTAAGTATCTGGGTACATACCTAAGTCGATGTAGGTGCTTTAGGGTTCCACCCTAATTGACCAGTACGAGTACGTCCTGCGCGAACTTAGTTGCTGTGCCGCTATGGGTAGGACACAGACAATGATATCGCCGGTGTAAGTCATTAGATGCATGCTGATTGAAGGGTCTGACGGATCCTGCATCTAACGTGGCGAGCGTGGTAGTGTACGTACTACGAGTACTTCTGGCGTATGTGGCCATCATCATAGTGATCGCTTGAAGGAAGCATCTCCTCGTCTCCAATGTCGATTCGAAGGTACCGATCGAGCATCGACGGCGACTTAGCCGTAGAAGGTTACGATACTCAGGTAGCTCGTAACGCGAGGTACTCGGCATCATTTCTAAGTTGGCAGGGAATCCTTTACCAGGGATAAACCTTTTATGTTCTGGGCCCCGGCCAATAGCAACCGAACTCCCTACCTAAAGGAGCGTGCTAGGGATCGATCCAGCTTAGGCCATGAAGGGCTTCGAGGAAGTTGATTTGCTTGGTTCCAAAACTACAGCATATCGGGATGCCAATGTATGCATGTATGCATATGAACACCCCTTCTGGTCTAAATGTCTACACCGGTCAACCGTCGTAACGTGACTAGCTGACCACATCAACGAGATACTTACCTAACCTGAGCATTCGATAATCTAGTTTGATCAGCTACTGGGTAATTAACTATAATTAGGCCAGCTGGTAAATGAGACTACCACGCCGTCGCTTGGGTAAACCTTGTTAGCATGCCAGACCGAACGTCCTGCAGCTGGCGCTGTGGAGAATTACATTAGTGTAGGATTTTCGACATCGCATGCTATAATTCACTGAGCTACATGTAGCTACATGTAGCTAGTGCATACTCGAATCTACTTACGAGTACTCGTACCTTGCGCATATACTGGCAGAACGATACCTGCCCACTTGCTAGTAGGTAACTACGCGTACTTGCGCACCTAGGTTTACTGCGAGAAGCAAGCGCCCAACAAAGATGCAGCGTTTTGATCCTTGGTAGGACTGAGTTTGGTTTCTGATAAGACAGACAGCCGATAATGTGCATGTATGACTGAACACGTACGGATCCGCGGTGGAACAGAACAGGGGGTTTTCAGTTGAACCTCGGGAAAGGACCAAGTCGTGGAGCGCAATGGCTTATATAGATAGATTCCGTCAATTTTATCTACACCAGGGTCATTCTTAGCTTGGGAAGGGTCGCTGGGCAAACCAGGTATTCGGAAATGGGTGTCTCGTTATCGGAATCGTGGTGTACTATGGTCTTCTGGTCTTGTGGTCTAGTAGGACGAGTAGATATCTATCGCAGGTATGTACATAGTAGATGGATGGTGGATGACACCTGATCCTTGAACGGACGGCGACCTCGCCCGTCGGCTACGACTCTACGGCGCTCTCATGAGAAAGATCGTCCATGTCAGCCCGCAGTAGCATCACATAGTCTTTCTCTGGCCGATCTGGCGTCAAGATGCTGAAGGAAGGAAGGGCTTCAGGGGCTCAGATGTAAGCCTACCAAGGATAGGCATTCTGTACTAGATGTGGACGTGCCCAGCCCGGCTATCATTACCAATACCAGTAAAACCTTCTGGCGTCGTTGGCTGATACCATGAGGAGACATTTATTCTCACAAGCGCGCTTGATGCTGGTCTGGTCGAAGTACCTTGCGTTGCTGGTTTCGACTTGGACCATTCTCACCCTGGATGCCTAGGCATACGCATGATGCATGCCATGTACAACATCGGAGTGAGGGAGGTGGCCTAAGGTAGCCCCTAAGCAGGTCTAGTTCGTCTTCGTACATGACATCTAGATCTTGTTTTCTGGGCTTTACCATTCTGGCTGTAGGCACCCTGACCGGCCCCGGTGCCAAGAACCGGGCTGAATAAACTTACATGACGACCATACAGCGCCGTGGATGCCTAAGAATTGAAAAAAGGGTGCAACTCATGACACGCACGCACCCTCACCGCCGCCACACACATGCTGTCGTCAATCAAGCCACTGGGGGCCGAAAGAATAGAGGAACAATGCCAGGAAATTGCCAGTGTTGAATTCCCCAGCTATGCTATCATTAAGTACTGCAGACAATTCATTAAACACACACACACACACACACTCTCTCTCTCTCTCTCTCTCTCTCTCTCTCTCATTAACCACGATGTTTTCCCCCCTTTCCTAATCGTAAGCTCTGTAAACCTGGGGAGAGAGAACCTAGAACCTTGAACCCTGAATCTTGTTTTTCACACCTGAACTCCATGATGATGATGCTCTCATCTTGCCTAGTTGGCGGGTAGCCGAAGCTAGTCGGTGACTGGACTGTGCCACCATTAGTTTGTGTACTTGCGCAGTGGGAACGCGTCCCCGGGCATCGGCTCCAAGTGCCACGTCTTGGGACCATGCTCTGCAAATGCATCTGTCCATTCCTGGTGGAGACTTTCTGGGATGGACCACCCCATACTCGCGCTCCGCAGTCGCATGCGGACTAGATGGCGCTTTTCATCCGGCGATGCACCATCGACGAACCCCTCCCGCCTGTGCAAGATTGTGAAATTGTTGATGAAATGCATGTCGCCACTGCACGTCTTGATCTCCATCTGGAGCGCCTGGGCGATGGCCTCCACCAGGTTCAGGGCCTCCAACTGGCGGTCACTGAGCTGAGGGAGATGCTCTGGTCGGGGGTGTGTGGCATTGCCCAGCAGAGGCGTGCGGCCAAAGTTCATGATTAGTTTGGACTCGTGGTAGAACATCAACGGACGGCACTGGAAGCGCGGGCTGGCACCGTGTTAGCGACACTCATCATCTTTTGTCTTGGCCAGACACAGACAGCACCTGGGCAGAGGGGGTGAACAGGGATGGGCTTACAGCGCAACAGGCCAATCAGACTTGGTGAGAGTGCGGATAACATCTGGGCGATGGGCTGCAAGTATGTTATAGATCGTATAAACAGGAGCAATGATACACCTGCCTCCGGTCTTTGACGTGCCGCGGGTCAGCCAACTTATCACGTCACCGGATTCCTCATTGTGGAATGACTGCGTAGCAATACTGATTAGTTGCGATCCAATTACTTATACTGTTTGGTTGAGAGACGCATACAATAGCGGACGTGGAATGGCGGTGGTGGCCAAGTTTGACCTCCGATGTGTTATCGGCCACGATGTGTACTATCCCGCGTTAGCTGGAGCCTCCCTTGAGACGGCACCGGATGGTATAAATACCTAGCATGTTCCCGCGGTGATCTTGGCGGCCGCATTGTTCGGCGATGTATGCCTGGACTCCCAGCCGGATTATAGCAAGATCTTCCACGGAATACTCTCGTGGATCGAGACCGCGGATGACATGAAAGCCCAAGCCGCCATAGATGTTTTTACCTAGAGCCTGCAGTTTCGGACCAAGGGTCGGCAGAGGGAAGTTCTCCTGGCTAACCATGTTCCCATCCAGCTCCTGAGCTAGAAGATAAGTACCATCAGCATGTGCTTCGACACCAGATATCCAAAAATGATCTACGAATGCGTGGGTACCTTTGAAGCCATCCTTGGCCCGGCTTAATTCAGTCTTCTCTGCCATGGATAGGCGGTAAACGTAACTGGCTTCGCCCACAAACTGTTCTGGGGTCCAGGCCATTGGGTGACACATCCGGACTGGATAACCGTTGGGCAGATCAACTAGATGATCCTGGCTAGCCGTTGAGCACAGCGAAGGGTGGGTTGGCAACGAAAGGCCGACATTGCTAAGGCCCGGGGCAAGCACCGGCCCTGCAACATGGAAGTCCCCCATTTGGCGGTTGGAGTATGTTCTCGTCTTGGTGACGAGATCGAGGCCAATAGGAATTGTGGGCAGGTAGTGAAAGCAATCCAGCCTAGCAGAGACTTCCAAGTAGTGGCAAGTGAGCCAGATGTTGGTTGAGTTTTGTGCGCAGGGGTTAAGTGTAGATAGATAAGACGGGAGACGTCAATTGATGGAGCAAAGCTGTCCCAACAGCTAATGCATCTATAGATGGATAACACAGGGGCAGATCGGCTTGATATTCTTGTAGAGTGCTCGGGGAGTCGTGAGCACAAAAAGTGTGGAAGACTCGGAATTAGTAAGTAAGTTGTAGGTTCTATTCGAAGAGCGACTCCATGGTTCATATATGGCAGACAGTCTGTTGCGGCAACAGACAGAGAGCCACTGTCACATGGATCTCAGAGTGAGGCTGGCGTAGAATCGGGAAGTGACGAGGTTCCAGTCTGTACTCATCCGCCCAGTGCTCCCGCTGTTAGACAACAAAGCAAAGGTGAGGACGGGAACACAGCTAAGTGACCTGGTGGTGGCCGACTAATGTCAGACGTTGTGTAGGACAAACGACAGACCTGGCAGCATCGTTGGAGCCCAACCCTTCATCCATCGACACCCCCTCCGATGATGGCGCTATGAGACAATAGCTGTCGATTCCCCGGGAGATGACAGACTACGTTATGTGTCGCTGCACGAGAACATACCAGGTCTGGGTGGCATGTTGTGGAAAGTTGTGTGAGGGTTTAGAGTCGCACAAACTCACCAAGGGCCTCTTTCTGAGCCGCAACAATACCAGGCCCAACCAGGACCGAATAGGGCAAAGGGGCGGGCATACGCAAGCTCGATATCGGTGGTAAGATATGAGGCTCGTAATATAGAGACCCTGGACTAGCTTCATTTTTTTTTTTTTTACCAATACGCCGGGGACGGGTTCAGCGTCACATTGAGATGAACTACCCTTCAACGTAAGTAGCAGCAAGCATCTAGCCGGGGGCACAGCGAACTTGTCACAATTTGGCTTGCCAATCTCATCTCTGGCTCCACTCCTGCTTACCCAAGTAGCTGGACCTGAGGTATGATCTCTCTACTAGCTTCTCCCTGCTCCATGCATTCAACTGCCATCGGCACAGGATAGCCTGTCGAGGGAAGCTAACTCAGTCCCATCGGATTAAGCCCGGACAGGTCCGGACATCACAAATCATTGTCCCCTGCAGCACGGTATCTAGTGATCTGCAATATCCAGACATAATTGTGGGGTGTGAGCTAACAGCATAACTATCCTATATCGGGAAGATGGTGGAGTTTGGGCCAGACAGGCACAAGACAAGTGCTCGCGAAGGCGAAGGCGGACGCAAGTGAAACGGCAACGGAAGGACAGCCACACGTGAAACGCAAACACTACTACGGGCGTATGTAGTTACAGACCGATAACGTCGATTCTGGTGACTAGACGGAGGGAGGATTACATACTAGTGGTTGGTAGTCTTTTGGTAGTATGATATGTGCATCCTTGTATAGTACCTGGTCAGACCTCGTCCCTCTTCCCCTGTAACCGGGTCAGTGGAAGCGTTGTTAGTGTAGGAATGGGTTCCGAACCACATGTTGGCCCATCGAGCAGAATGGGCGTAGGCGGGCCGTCGCAGGAAATCTAGTACAGGTGCGGATGGCATGGAAGCATGACTGGTCAATCATCTCTCTTACGACTCGGGTACGAGCATGAGTCGCTCGGGTTGGCTGGGGATAACGGCACACAAGCAAACAATTCCATGAGCCGTTGAACACATAGTATTGGTGATTCAGTCCCCCCAACTCGTAAATTTCCTTAGGCACCCAGCCTACAGGCTACAGCCCGGTTCACGCCACCGTCTCGGTGCTGCATGCATGCAATGTGCGTGCGATCCGAAAACGAGCCAAGCCTTTGCTCTTCTGAGCTGGCTGGAACCTCAGTAATGAACCTCCGTAATATCAGTAATACTCTACGCTAGTCGTTTCCTAAATGGGTATCCTATATTTCTCCAATGTAGATCTCGTTTCTCGTGGAGCTAGTGTACGCGTAGTGCGAAGGGGGTGTGGGCTGGAACGGCAACTCAAATCGTTGGCTGCGGCATCCAGCTCTCCTCGTACAGCTGGCTTATATAGAAAAAATCGTGCTCATAATCGTTACTCTCCCGAACTTTGGCCCATGTTTTCCCTATGAAGAGTGTCTTGTCAGTAGCTTGTTCTGTGTGCATACCCTTTCCCCCAAACGGCTCGCTGCACCACCAACAACACATGTGCATATGCACCCACCCCCTCATTATAAGGGCTCAACTAGGTCGGCTGTACTTTGTCTCTGTATGGATAACCAACTTACTTTGCCTCTCCACATGAGCTTTGGTTTGTCTGATGAACTGAGACTTCATCTCGCTAAGTGCGGCCAATGTCTTCAAGTCCTGCTCCTTGCACTCTGGGGAGAATGGGTATATGCCTATTGTTTGTTAACATATCGTTCTGAAGTTTGCCGAACAAGACCCTCAGGCCCTCGAGTGTGCCTCGTACCTTTGTTGCAATAATGGAAATACGCCAATAAAATGTTCGCGCCTGGTCGGACGTTAGACGTCATCGTGCTGGGTGGGAGAGGTGAAACAAGTCTTACCCAACTGGTATTCTCTGACCATGTCCTCTCTTGCAAAACGAGACTTGAGGTTCGAAGGTCAGTTACTTGTCCGGGTCTGTACGCCATTGCCATCAAGGCCGTGGCGCTTCGGCCTAAATCTAGAGGGGCCGACTCACCTGAATTCCATGCTTGCGAGCATAACTGGCATCATGCTGACATAGAAGAGCTACGTTGTGCAGTAAAATGAAAGTTATGAGATACGTCGTGAACCACGTATGCTGCTTATTGGCCTGTGTAATGGTCTGCAGATTCTCGAGCATTTCCCGTCGTAAGCTGGACTGGATCTGGTGGATGAGAACCAATTCGATCTGTGCCCCCATGACTGGCGGGAGTGGTATCTTCCCTTGCAAGGGGCTGGTCTCGTCCATGATGTCGGTAGCCATTCCCAGCGTCTCTTCGCCCACGATGACGGTGGACTTGGTCGTCATGCGAACAGCCATCCACAACTGCAACGCCTTGTTCAACAGTTCTTTCTCGCTATCAGTTGCCGTTGGGTCCCGTTCCACCTTCAGAGCCATTACGTAGGTCGCCCTTAGCAATTTGTCCTTGCCCCACAATATCTTCTTGCAACATTCCGGAAGGCTACGACTGATATAAGCTGAATAGGCGCTCTTTGCCTCCTCGAGATTTACGATTGCGAACGCCGGTATGGTGACCCACTTCCTCACGCCATTATGAACCCACGATCGTTGAAGTGAGTCGCCGTCCTGTGGCACAAATTGCCTTACTCGGAGCTCGACTGCGTGTTCGGTGTATCCTTCAGTCACCCTGACTCTGCGGGTTTCTGTCGATGCCCAATGCAGAATATCATCCGGAACACCTTCAACCCAGCGTCGCGTCCATTCGTGTCCTTTCACCTGCCCTGGCTTGAAGAGGCGCACATCTGTGATCTTGTATCGAAGACAAGGCATTCGCCAGACCTTCACGTTCGACACCCGCAGGCAGGTCATACAAGTACCAGCTTTATCGTCTGGATTCGTCTCGCACTAGTGACCAACGTCAGCAAAAGCAAAGTGTCAGATCATACAAAACCAAGCACCAAAGGCTATGACAAGATTGTCTTACGCGTATTCGTTGCATTCGGCAGCGAATGCAGCTGCCGATTCGTCTTGTTTCGGCCGTTCGTTCCCTGTCATCCTTATTTTTAAACGGCCCCCTTCGTACCGGGGGCGGTCTCTGGTGGGATGGCACAAAGTCTAACGCGCGCGACGCATTTACATGTCTCCCGTGGATATCGGTGTGTATGTCTACCCGGATGGTGCCATACGTCACCTTAGAGCCATCTCGTCCTTCAGATGACAAAGCTATGTTCATGTTCTGAACCCCAGCGGTCTGATTGCCGGGTGATATAGGCGAAGTGGACTGCATCCCCGGCTGCACTGGATATCCTTGAGGCACAGGTCCAGGGTACACCATCCCTTCGCGAGCGGCGGCAGATTGAACGTTCCATTGATCGGTACTCATCGATCGGCTTGGTTGTAAGCCAGTGTAACCACCGAACGTCTGCTGGTGGACCATGTGATTGTTACCCTGGAGTAGGCCGGGCGATTCCTGAGAGATTGCGCCGGGCATGGAATGAGAATGCTGATGTTTGCTATCCATGTAGGGCCTTGTCTCATTGTAGTCGTATGGACTAGTTGCCGGTATACTGGCGTAACCTAAGTGGAATTTAGCATGCTAATAGCATTACCGTGACCGAGGGCTATAGCTACAGACCTTGAGGGCCACATGTTACGCAAGGTGCACACATCGAGAAGCCGGCCAGGTACTGTGTTAGACGAGATGCTCCGACGGGTAACATGAACTCGTCTTCCGGGTGGCCAGAGACATCCTGCTCGACAACTGGCGGTTTCTCTTGGGGCGGCATTGTGGTTAAGTCTGTGCTCAGACGTGGCCTCTTGGAGGAGACACTATAGGATGAAATTGGGGTGTAGAGATGTGGGAGACTAGAACCTCGATTATCAAGGCTATACAGCTGGGAGACTGGACAACGGAGGATGGCAGCAGCCTGGGCAAGTATATTTATCTCATTATGCGAGAGGTGCTCGGGGGGAGACACACTGGCAGATGTAGCAGGGTACGAAGGATCAAGGGCCACGGGTACCGCAGGGGCACCCTCGTGGCCATGAGGGCGGCGTTTTCTCAAATTAGAATTATTCTGTCAACGGGTCAATAGCCTGTACACCGGCGAGGGCTTATGCAAAAAGATGTCGTATGGGGCGGAACGCAGCCAGATGAATATGACAGGAAGATCTTACCATCGTGCGTTACCTACTCGACGAGGTACGTTTATAGAAGGTGTGTTGGACAAGGTAAATATCCTAACAGTGCAAAAAGCAAGGCATGCACTTTGGCGCGGATCGACCTGCACATCTGGCGATGAGCAGGCGCTATAGCAGCACCAGTGCCAGCACCAGCACCAGCAACGCAACGCCTAGCAGCGGCGGTGACAGCAGCAGCAGGAGCAGCAAGAAGGTAAGGCAGGCAAGCAGGCAAGCAAGCAGGCAAGCAGGCAAGCGAGCAAGCAGGCAGGCAGGCAGGCAGGCAGGCAAGCAAGCAAGGCCGGACCTGGAGCGGCAGCGCGGGCACCAGTTGTACCAGCAGCAGCACTGATACGTCAGGGCGAACGCGGCGCCTCGTCCAAGATTAGAGGGGGGTGGGTTGAGAGAGACGCCCCGTACGTACGTAGGTATCAGCGTCTCACGAGTGTCATTGCTTCACAAGGGGGAGCCGGGGGTGGTCGAGCTAAAATGCGACAGGTGCAACAGATGCAACAGCAGCGTGCTGTGCTTTGCTGTACTTGCTCGATCGATCCCCGCCGCGTCGTGCTGCCGACACTCTGACGTGCTGCTGCGTCGTGCTGCGCTGCGCTGTGTTGCGCTGTGCTATTATGTATGTATGTAAATGGATGTGTTGGTGCTGTGCTGTGTGTGCTTTGGCCTTCTGCACCAGTAGGTATAGATGTGACGGGATGTACTGTACTGTATCGTACCGTACCTTACCGTACCGCACCGCACCAGACCGCACCGCCAATACCGTACCCGTACCCGTACCGTACCGTATGGGACGTGTTATCCTGCGCTGTGCGTGAGGTGTCGCCCAAGCAAAGAGGACTGACGTCCCGGCGTGCCAGAACTGAAACTGCTTACGCGGGTAGCCTACCTGCTAGCAAGTTTGAGGTCCCTAGGTAATAGATAACGTGGATGGGCGTGGGCGTGAGTGAACGTGGGCTTGCCTGGGCTTGGACTTGCTTGGGCTTGGGGGCTTGGGTTTAGACTTAGGCTGCGGGTGTGGATGCGCGAGAAGCCAGGGGAGGCCAGATCATGAAAAGAAACGGGCACGCCGTGCTGCCGGCAACGAGGGCGGAATAGGCAATGATTGGAAGACACGAGGACGGGACTGTGTTCGACGAGACGACTCGGTGAAGAGAATCACAGCGGCCGTTGAGCCGGAGGCTTGACCGGTTTAAAGAGGGGTGGACTGACGAAGTCGGAATTTCCCTCTCGCAGCGCAGCTAACGGACTTTGTCGCTTTCGTCGTGCGCAGGATTATCAAACCGAACCAGTCCGTGCTGTCCCGCCGCCGAGGAATAATCACCAGACAGGCCAGACAAGCCAGTCAAACCAGAGCAGATCAGTGCGGAGAGAGCGCACACGTGCCAATGGTGAGAGAGTACGAGGATCGCGGAGAGTGAGAGAGAGAGAGACGTGACATGCTGAGGCTGTTGTTAGTGTTAGTGTATACGAACGGCAGCGCAATGTAGCACACTACGACCATACGAGGATGAGGAGAGGGTCCGAGAGCTTCCTCGACGGTCCACGGCCCACGGTCCACGGCCCACGGTCCTTGGCCCATGGTCCTTATTCTGTCGTGGGTGATAGGCATACGGGTTGACAGGGTCATGGTCGGGGAGGGGGGGCAATCCTGGGGATGGGATATAACGCGCTGGTGGTATTCAGGCTCGTCTGGTTCCCATTTCTACATTCACACACTACTCCGTACACTGCGACTGGACAGGCGAAGGGCAGAGAGCCTGCTCGCGAGCCTGTTGCTCCCACGCCTACGGTACCCGTCCTGCAATCACGTCGCAGCCAGTCGGGCCAGGTTGTGTCTCCAAACTGCAAAATGCCTCTGTTTGAGTGCCCGCGACCGAAGCCACGAATGGCATTAGGCGGATCCTATGCGCGCGCAGGACTAGGCACACTAACCCTCGACCGTTACTCTGTCAGCAGTCGCCAAGAGCGGTATGGAGCGACGCCAGGTTCTGACCAGGAGTCTGCAGGAGCAGGGCAGAGCCGAGGCTGAGGCCTTTGCGCCGGGAACACGGTCAGCCATGCAGATGCTGATGCTGATGCTGATGCTGATGCTGCACTGACGTATGGACGAGACGAGAGCAGGCACGAGAGGTCGCACCACAGGAGCCCGACCTCTAACGGTACCTAGTCGTCCTGGGGAACATTCTGGGGCAGACCGGGGGGTCGTCGAGGGGTGGGCGAGCAGAAGCTGAGAGTGGACGGCTCGGGTGGGAGTGGCAGAGAGTACTCACATGGTAGTCGGGGCGACGATTGTGATGGGGCGAACAAGACGGGATGGAATGCACTGATGTCCCGCGGAACAACTAACACATCCCTCGCCTCCTACTACAGAGCACCACTAGGCACCTAGGGGCCTAGGTAGGTACCTACTGCTCAGTGCTAACTACCTCACTGGTGGGGCCGGCTTCATGCAACGCAACGATCAGGCAAATCACGCAGCCACGGGCGACGGGTTTGGTCAAGTGACTATACCACCACCTGCGACAGCGCGGCCCTTCCTCGCAGCTTGCCAGCCCAAAAGGCAACGACATACTCCGTGGTATGGCACGAATGCAGCTACAATCGGCCGAGAACGTCTCAGGTCTCTGTAATTGGACTGCCTGGGCGCGAGATGCAGAGATGCAGCATGAGGACATGTCCAGAAACGGGAAAGAAGATGCATCCACTTACCGTCCCCTGCCCGCGAAAAGCGTGGTATTTTAGCTCCGCCAGCACGGTCCGAGCATTAATCATCCGTAGCTAATCCGCTTCCAGCATGGTCTGCGGGCCCGGATTGGCCCTTGACAGAGAAGAAGGGGGGCCAAGGGGCACTAATTAATATTGTCATGCAGTTAAAGACACCACACCACTTACAAGTGGCGGTAGATGAATACCTACATAACCTAAGGTACCTTAGTAGCTTAGCAGAAACAAAATGCGTACTCCCTACCTGTACTACAGTACTACTATGATGTATGTGCCAGTGCAAGTGCAAGTGTGCAAGTGCCAGTATACTCCCACGTCCAGCCTAGCGAATTCAAGGCGACCGGTTCAACCAATATCAATCTCATGTCCCCTCAACGTCGGCGCTGGCGAGATCCAGATGTTTCCCTCTCCGTCATCGTACCCATTGAAAACCCGTCCTAGCCGCCCTATGCACTACCGTGCGCTTGTCCTGAGGCTTGGTATGATACACAAGTATATTCCATAGCTAACCGACCTACCTACATACGTGCTAGGTGATCGATCCATCGACCAGCTTACTTTCCATCTCCTTTTCTTTTCCCGAACAACACATTCCAAGTGTTGGTATTGGTCCGGTCACTCTTACCTGACGTGAGCTTGTATGTGGCTCTTACATACCTAGCATACAGACAAGACATCCATACCCCGCCTGTCGTCTGGTTGCCCTGAACCCAAACCCACGCAGGGAGGGTGAGAATTTACTCGTTCGCTGTGATGAAGGACGCGTGAGATAGCAAAACCACGGCTCACGTCAGAACGGGTTGGGAGGCTGCGGCACATGCTTGCCTATCCGAGCGACCTTCCACGATGGCCGTATCGTCGAGAATTGGCCTGGCTCGCCTTGCCAGGGTTGCTCTATTGCACCCCCCTACCCTTTGAGGCAAGCTCCTGCCTAGCGCACGACGAGGATTCCTTGTAGATTGGCTCCCAGCATTTGCGTGGCACAGGTTCGTGAACCTCTTATGATCCATGAGGGGGAAACGCCAATACACGGGCCGTGTTGGGGTGCTGCCCCAAGCAACATGCTTGTTTGGGCACCGCGAACATTGTTTCCGGCTCTCGAGCTAGTCGTCGAAGTTGGATGTGGACGCCTCGTCTTCCGTCCGAAATGTCATGATTACTACTAGTAGACCGCAGCTATGTCATGTGCCATATATTGCGTAGAGGTAAGCAACGATCACCCTGGTGAACAAGGGACTACATAACAGCTCGGTGACATCCTCCAGTCGTGGAGAGCATCACTCCATATTCATTGATTCAAGAAGGCTTTCACCGAGTTGTTAATGAACCAATCAGGGCCCAGAACACTCTAGACTTGTGCTCGACCTCAAGTCGTTGCTGTGCTTGCATTCTCACCGAATGACCAAAATCCTCTGCATGTAATAAGCACGTGAAGAGAATTGGGTGGAAGGATGAGTTGCACCGCGTCACTAGGCGGGCTGATTACCTCTTGCCTTCACTACTTAGGCGAATTCGAAATAAGCAAATGTCATACAACGCGACGTTGATCTTACATGTGCATGCACTCTATCGATTCGGTGGCTGGAGCTGTGATTTATTATTCCGCTCTTTTGCAGGTAGGCTCGGTAAGTATGTATGCATGCAATGTTCAGGGTTCAGAGGCTATGCCAAGGATACGGTTCGGTGTGCTGGATTCGAACGGTCCTCCGTGCGTGGGGGGACGGGAACAGCCTCCCCAACTTCTGCCCAAGCCTCCCCAGACGTAGCTTACGCATATCTACCAGGAACCGACCACGACTCGATGCTCACCCACTTCTGGCCAAGATCTCTGTGAGCCCGTTTTGGGCTTCTGCCCTACCCCACAAGTATTCCGAAAGCTGGAGTATCCTTCTCCCTTTCCCCTTTCAGCCTTCAATATCCGATATTTGTGTAAGAGGTTGTCAACACAGACGCACATAGCTGAGAGTACAGTTGTTGGCAGAAGACCACTTACCACAGGCGGTAAATGGCTGCAAGAACCAGCTGGTCTGGAATAAACAGAGCGTTCGCCATCACATGAAAGCTCAGCAGATGAAGCAGTCTGCCAGTGGCCATACACAAATACGATTAGTGAGTTGGATTCGATTCCTAACAGCGCTATTGGTGTTCGCTGTTTTGGCTCATTGCGTGGAGTATATGAGTACGTCAATACGTACCTGGCTAATGCAGCAACATCTGCCCATCTAACATGAGGTAGGTACATTGATAGTTGCTTTAGCTTTGTAAGGATACCCGTGCGATCCAACAGACTGGCTCACTAATAGACCGAATAGCTTACACCACGTGGCATAGAGCAAGGAGATCCCTACCTACCTAAAGGTACGAATATTCAATCGTCGTCTTCGGTATTTCACATTGCGAAGACTATATCATGATGTCTAGACCCAAGCGATCGGGTCTTCGATGGCAGTCCGCATGAGCCTCTACCCAAATCCAAGTGCCGTGTTGTTTGAAAGAACGCGGGGTGCTACATCATTCACGCCCACAACTACAAATACCCGTGTGTGGGTGTGTAATAACAAGACCTAGCTTCACTAACCCAGGTCGAGATGATGAAACTGCTCTCAAAGTTTTAGTCCGATGTGTATGAAGTTTGCATTGATTACTTACCTGTCCACTCAGCACTCACTCTTTCGTATCAACTCCGACTGTGTACTTCTGTCCATGGAGTAAATATCCAACCATACTGCATTATTTCCCATACCCCCGCGTTATTGATGTCAAGTTTTGCTGGATAGTCCCAGTGATTTATGTAGGTATGAACTACCTAGGTAGTGTAGTATCTCTGTACTCGTACCGCTGACATGTAATCATGTTCGCTCTGTGTTGATTATTCGTTGCTTGTCTAAGTGCCCTCCCCCTTCCCTCTTGCAATTTACAAATCCCGGCGGAGGCGCACATCTGGCAACGAGGAATCAAACATGGGAGATGGGAGGGCCGAGGAAAGGTGAGTATAGCTTGACGGATCAGTCTTTTAGGTTCCTACGCGTTGCTATGTGTTTCCCATAACATCATTCGACGGCTTTGAGACTCTAGATCTCATCACCTCTATACGGACGTTGAAGAGTCTGGTTCTTCCACTTCCAAGGATGGCCATGTGGCCAATCGGCTAGACATGCCTTACATATATTGTATTTCATAATGGCGCTGAATCAGAATCAGCCGACAAGAGGGAGGGATGCGCACTGGTGGTGATGACAGGGTGAGTCAGATGTTGGGTCGATGAACCTCTACCCCAGTTCGACAGAGTATGGTTATGGTTACCCGTACTGTCCCAAAAGGTAAGCAGCCCAACGCCCAACCAAGCAAATCCAGCATTCCATTTGGAGGCAAGATGTTGACTGTTATCTAAGCTGACGATAAATACGACGCTAGATTACTTTATTGCATTATTTCCCCGACTCCTGCCGTGGTTGCCTTTTGGTTCATTATGCGATTCGTCGATGGTGCCCGAATAGCAGATGGAGGAAGCGTGATGAAGATAGAGATGGAGATGAGGAAAAGATTTCGATCACTCAGACACGCGCACACACTTACACGCACTTACACTCACTTACACACACACACATACGCAATCACACGCAATCACACAATTACACAACCACGAATCTTACAAACACGCACACGCACAAAATGACGGAGAGAGAGGGGGAGGTGTTCTTCGGTGCTGCGAAAATGGGTCGCATTGCGTCGCATTGCACTCGGCCTTTCATCGACCTCAGCTGCTCGGTAGACGGTTGACCTCAAGACGGTCGTCTTCCAAGTCATGGCAATATCGAATTTCTGCGGGACTCGGGCGCCAAGGTGCTGTACTGGAGGTTTAGCGAATTCCAGTGCAGTGCTAGTACAGTAGTTTACTGCACCGGGCCTGAACAGGCACTCTGCTCTGTGGTAGCTGACTCAAAAACCCTACCCCATCACGAACGACCTCTTACCGGTCAGTGATGCTAGCCATAGTGTTCGTCTCCCGGTGTCACGCAACACAGCAAAAGCACCCGCGCTACTCCCACCGGTCGAAATCAAGCAAAGCTATGAACCAATCGCGTGCCCTCGCGTCCGGCTCTCCTCATCGCCTCCATCGCCATTGTGGTTTATGCTTCCTGCACAGTGGCGCACCGGTCACCATGCCTGCGTCGCTCATGTGCTAGATACATTGCACCGAGTGTGTCAGGAGTGTAGCCCTCGTCCTTGTCCTCGGGCATCCTCCCTGCAGAACGACATGACTGCCGACATGTCTACAACGGGCAGGGCAGGTTTCGAGGAATCAGCGTTCAGTATTCAGCATTCAGCATCCATCATCCACCATCCACCATCCACCATCCAGCAACACGGCCTTATACTGGCGAGCAGCGCAGTGTTGTTGTTGTTGTTGATGCGTGCATACCCAAGGCACCTGGCAGCGCCGGAGAAGCGCACGAAGCAACTGGAAATTATCGCGCCCTGGAACAGCGGCTATATGAAATTGGATATTCATGCTACAGCAGCAATCCAGTGTTCATCCGATCGAGCAACACCGGCAGTGCCAGCCAGTGAGACCTGGGTAGCGCATGTATGATGTACCTCGAAACGTGTGCAGCCACCGGGTTGCTGCCGACGGCCACACGCTGCTGCAGCTTGGGAATTGTCAGTCTCCATTGTAGGATGCGTCTTTCCGGCCAAGCACTATCCAACATTCACGCCGTTTGTTTTCTTAAGAAAAGTGATCTATCACCAATAACCGGCTCGGCTTAATTTTCTGGGACAAACAAAGCACGACTGTAACTCGCTAGTATCAAATGCCATTCCGAGATTGTCACTACTATTTTTACGGCTCAGTCCTACACCTCTTCAAAACGGAGAGTTTCTATCCCAGCATTTCTTCTTCTTTCTCAACTAGACTTGCTCGCCCCCACTGTCCACAAATTCGGCAGACCCGGGCGGCCTGGCTGCGTACACATCATGGACCTGTCCCAGCGGACAATTGAGGAGGTGGTCCACCCTACTGCAGCCTTTCTCCAGCCAGCAGGAGAGAAAGTGCCACATGCGGAGGCCACGGTTCAACCACCATGGGAGGAATCCTTCTTAAACCCCAAAAACAGGATAGACAGCCTCGATCTTCCCGATTGCCCGCTGTGGCGGATTGACGGATGCACCGGCTTGGGGACCCAGTATTATGCCGTCCCGGTCTGCCTCTCCAAGGTGCCGCCCATGCGGATGGATGTTTTCATCCCGGAGAATCAGCCATCGCATATTCGAGAACAACTCGAACTCCACAAGGCATTCCACACCAAGGATGCCGCCAGGTTGTCGAAGCTCGCGGTCACGAGGCACATTATTCGTGCTCTTCAAATCTGGACCCGGTCTACTTTCAAGGATCTGGATGCTTTCGAGGAATTCTATAAGTCGAAGCCTTTCGGATCACGCCTGGTATTCGAGAGACTGTCTCTGGACACTCGCCAAGTCGAAATTCACGTCGGCCCGAACCATAACCTCGAGCTGCAGCTGCTTTCTCTCAAAACGCTGACTTCACTATGGGGGACAGCTACGTTGCAGGCTATCCAGGTCATTGACTTCTTCGACGTGCACGTTGTGGCTGTTTTACATGATAGCGTCTGCCTCGTTCGCATCCAGGGTCAGCTCTTCATCTTCAAGGCCTTGGTGAGCGAAGTCAAGTATCTCTACCACGAGCTGAAGACGCTCTGCACCGTGGAGCCGCACGCCAACATCATCTCGCGACCCATCCATCTCGTCAGAAAGGTGTGCAGCTTTGGCGGCAAGCATGCCATTGTGGGGTTCACCACTTTCTACCACCAGCAAGGTAGTCTTCGAGACCTCCTGCCTCAGCTCCGCATCTACGATCGCCTGCGGCCAAAGAACCAGCTCAAGTGGTGCATCCAGGTGACTCAAGCCCTTGAACACTTGCGGACCCGCTCGTCGACTTATTACCCGGATCTCCGCCTCGATAATCTCGTGACGTCCAAGGACTTTGACATCGTCATGGTGGATTTCGAGCAACGAGGGGTGTGGTGTGAGTTTGCAGCGCCCGAAGTCAATGCGATCGAATACATGCGCCTGATTGCTGCAGATGAGCGAATGCCGGACGAGGTGGCCTTGAAGTACCAGGAGATCATGAGACGCTTGGTGCCCGACTACGACCAGCTTCAGGTAGATCGATACACCAACCCCAAAGATGGATACAATGCATCGTGGGTTGCCCTGAGCCCCGAGGAGCAGGAGCTGGCCGAGGTCTACATGCTTGGGCGGCTGATGTGGTGCATCTTCGAGGGCATGAGCGGGCCGCAGAAGGCTGCCGTGTGGCAATCATACCGATGGGAGTCCAACCTCGAGTTTCCCAGTTATGAGCGGACTCCGCCGGCGTTGAGGGAGCTAATCGACCGGTGCACGCGGGGGAGGCGACAGAATCTCGGCAGCGTCATCGTGAGGCAGCAGAGCCATCTCATGCTGCGTCACAAGCTCGGGGAGGAGCAGGACTCTGATCAAGTCCGGGTCGCGGCCATGGAATACTGGACCGCTGAACTCAAGTGGGCAGAAGAGTTCCTAGACGAAAGGGATAGCCTGCGGAAACAAGGAATCTGGAACGAGAACTACTACAACAGGCCGCGGCTAGCAGAAGTTCTCACCTCTCTCTTGGGAATGTTGGATAAACTAGACATCGAAACATAGATCGTAGGAAACTCTAATGTCACCGCACGGCATAGATCTATGAGCGGCATTTGGGTAGCCCACATCGGCGTTTTTTTTCCAATCATTTAGATCCTTAAGGGGGGCAGCCTCGTACAAGGAAATGAGAATCTAATAGATACTTTTGCATTGCTCTCCCTCTCTCCCCCCTCCCTCTCTCTATGAAGGACCGATACATGAAATCAGCAATAATTTTGCGGTCAGGCAAATGAGTTCACTGTTGTCTCGAGACACCGATCTCAGGCATGTTAGCTTCAAGCTTGACAGCGTTGATGAGCACATCATTAATGACCTCAAATCTTGTGTGCGGGTGATTCACCAGCAGATTGACAAGAGTCACTCATTTTCGCCGGCTGTTGGTTCTGATAGCGATAAAGCGTCTCCCAATGACGCCTCAAACTGCACCAGCTCAATGGACTTTGTCCACTTCCTCGGCATTGATGAGAGGTCGATATACGAGTAGTGGAGTGCGGTCAATATGTGAGTTGGTTTGGCCAGCCTGTAAAACCTGTGTGGTTCAGCTGGACAAGCAGCTATGATGAGCCATATCAAGCGGGTGACGGGTGAATAAAAGGGGGCGCAGATTGATTTTCGCCATGTGAGTAATGCGTCCAGGTTAGAAGTATAATAACTGCGCAACAACAACAACTCATCCAGACTGCCAGTCATGCGCCGGACTCAGAAAAGGTAGCAAACCGAGTACGTACACCTACCGTACCTCACTGCACCAGCTTGAATAAGTCGTATCCCGCACAGACCGAGGCGAGTCATTCAATAGTAGACGATGGACTCTCAGGTGAGGGTTTGGGCAGTCAGTCCCGAGTCTGGGACCATTCGACTGCCACCTACCAAACATGCTCTGGCACAATCGCAAGTCATGCACGATGCACGATGCACGATACGCCGGCCGTGTCACCCGAGACGATTTGGCCTGATAGCGACAGCACTGAGCCGTGCCCAAGAAAGTGTGCCTTGCGTGAAGGGTAAAAGGTGAACCTTGGAGAAAGGCCAGACGGTGCACGATGCGTGGAAACAACGGATCATATGTACAGACCGAGGGCATTTGACCACATTGGGCTAAGTGTGACGTCGTGGTGAATCGGCTATCCGCGATGTCGGGACGGTCCCTGGAAAAAAGCGCATCGCATCACTGGCTACGACACGATGCACGAAGTCAAGAGCCACGATTGACGCAATTTCGACCATGGGCGCCCTCAGTTGAACCCAGAAGCCCATTTCGTCCGGGGAGTTGACGGGGGTGAGAGGGACGGAGAGAACAGAGCGAAGGGAGCATTAGGTAGGTAGAGCGAGCAAAGCAGCAGAGGGTAGAAAACAGCCTTGGGCCAGCGCGTTTTGGGCCGCATGAACGGGCCGCGTGCGACTGGCATCCGTGTGTGACGAGTGGTATCGTGGGTGGTATAAGTGGTGCTGGCCGCCGTTTGGGCGGCCTGGTCTGAGGCTTTGCAGCCAAATCGGCGGCCAGCCATGGACCGACCATGGACACAAGCCCAGGTCGGGGGGGCCACCACCGGCTCTTTATACCTCAGGGCTATCTCTAGGGCTACCTCCTCCGCGAACCATGACCTGCCTAGAGGGCCTGCACGAGGGCCTGCACTGCACCTACCTAGCCCTAGCGTGCCTAGGTGCCTAAGGAGGTAGGTAGGCGAGGGTAGGGGCCAGGGGATCGTTTAGGTAGAGGTAGGGACAAGAAAAGCGGGACAGAACGGGCATATCATTTAAATGCGTGGCATAAGAATTAGATGTCTCCTCTCCACATGCTTATTGTCCTTGGTAAGCGACCATCTATTTCCCACACTGCCTGTCTGTGTCTGCTGTCCTCGAGAAACAGCACATGCGGCCGTGTCGGCCACCGCTTACGGGCCAACCACAATCCCCGTCTTGCACTGCATCAAGTGGCTGAAGGGTAGGTAGGTATTCTGTGTGGTTTTGCATGCATATGCTTTGCTTTAGCCCGATGCTGAGTGCATGGCGAGCATGGTAGGCTAGATCGCTGCACGCAACAACTTCAGACGATCTACATGCTCGTGCTCTGCATCTGTTCAGAACCTCGTCAACCGCAGTGCGCGCCGGCTCGGGCTATACAGCAAACTTGCCCAGCCATCAACTAATTGCTCATCTTTGCTGACGTCTCACTGGCAATGCCCCCCCCCCCCCCAAAAGCCGTCTTGCGCTAGCCATATACGTTGATGCCTCCATATACGTGCTTCGCCTTTCTTGGGCTGTCGAAACCATCGTTCTGACGCACCCTGTGCCTCGTTGGCACTATGTCTATCCCACCTTCTACTGGGGCCCCAAGGAGCATCGCCCTTGCTCTGACAAGGGGTACCGAGCCCACGGTGACTGTTGTCTCGCCTGAGGTGATGGACAACATAGGTAGCCAAGAAGACGGCCTCGATAATGGGCCTGCTTTTGCTCATGCCGTTCATTCATCTATATCTATTTGACATATGATAAAGTTGTTGAAGCTTGGTCGTCCACGTATCCGCCGCTTTTCTCTATATATAACCTGCATCGCCATTTTCCGGGAAATTTTGAAAGTCCTAGAAGACTCCACCATACTCTCACATCAACTTCGTCGATGTCCCTTCCCATTGAGTGCATGAGCCAACTGACCCTTGAGAGCATGCCGAATCTGAGGGGCTCCCCCAAACGAAAGCGTGAGGAGGAATCGCCCGAGCCTGCTTATGAATCCGATATCGACTCAAGTATCGACTTCGATGAGACGACTGGTATCGCTACATTTCCTTCTGGCAGGAGATATTCCGTACATGGTCTTGATATTGGAACAAGAGACACAGTCATCAGGGCTCTGGCCACTCCTGACAACCCTTCTAAACCAAAGCTTGCGTTTCGAGGCTGCTCATCTCGAGAGCAAGAATATGTCTTCCTCGTCTCGGAAACCATAGAGTATCGTAAGTTACAGCTGAAATCATTCGCATCCCCTTTTGGCATAATCTGGAGTCATGACCTCCCCCCCCCCCTCCCCAGAGAGTATGATATGTATTCTTGGGACACGTAGCAACTCCCAAAACCAGTCACATTTCTGGCAGAATCACTGACTTGTGTGAGGACTAGACGTCAAAGTCCCATATGGGAGAAGCAGCCGGCACAATGGCCCTGGTTGCTCATGCCGGGGCGGTGGGCAAGTTACCGGTCTCCGACATCCCTGCCGACACACACTCTGGCTGTGTGATCAGATATTAAACCAACTCGTACCGTTATCCAGTGATCCTTACACTTGGATGATAGACGGTTATACAACTGAACACGGCAATGTTTGTGACTACGTCAAAGATTTCCACTTTGATGTACTAGCCGACAGCCTCAGGTGCGACATAAAACCTGGCGACGGCCCGAGGCCACGGAGGATCCAGACAGCTCGGGAAATCCTTGCTACATTATCTGGAAAACCCATCAGAGACTATCGACCCGACCTCACGGGCGAACATCTGGGGAAGAAAGTTGTGAAGGAGGGCGATCTTGAGGAGACCATATTCCGAATGTTGCTCGCCAATGACTCGCTTCTTGAATATTTCCTAGGCTCCATGCGAAATCATGGATCTCTGAACCCACGATTCCGGCGATTCAGAGACCGGGCTGATGCAACACTGCAGGCCTTCGATGAATATAGAAGAGCCACGGACCTCAAACGGGCTGAACTACAGAAGGATCCGGCATGGTGCTATCGGACATTCAATGATATACTGAAGCAGATCAATTCTATATTGAAGCAGATCAGGTCTATCATGATCCACTCCGAGAGGAAGCTGGACGATTTTGATCAACGTGCTGCAGCCAGCACTTTAGTCTATATCCTGGATCAAATCATTAGCCGCAATGATGACGGCAACGCGACGCATTCCAGGGATGGGAGTGACAGTCACGACAGTGCTCAAGCTGATGAAGCTAGAAAGTTTAATCTCTTCAACGAGCTCATCGTCGAGTCCGGTCATCTTCACTCCATTCTCGATACCTTAGATGAGCTTCAACCAGAGCACGTCAATCATCTGCTGCCTGATCTTAGTCGAATCGAACAATCACTCGTCCAGGCCAACGTGCATGGATCATATCGCAGCAAACTCGGCCGCATTATCTCCCATCTTCGCGACACCGGCTCGATATCTGGACCCGAACCCGCGGGCAGTTCTAGAAAGCGCACAAGTCACGGCGACGACCGCTATCATAAGCGAATCAGATAGGCTCGATTTGCTACATTTACTGTGCTCTCACTGGTGAGATACACAATAGATACACATTGGCCAGAACATACCTGAGCCAGCATGTCTCTTTAAGAACTGGATTCTCTATAACAAATAACAGACATCGAGCGGCAAAATGGCATGAACCAAGCCACTCCGCTGCTCAGTTTACTTGACAGCTCAACCTTTCTTTCTTGTCCATCATTCAGAATCCTCTATCATTACCGATTTTCCTAACACCGAGCTCCGGAAGCCGACGTCATCTTGGATATCGCACTTTCCCACCACCACTGTGGACCCCTTGGGGTCTTTAATTCTCTGAGATATCTTGATGATATTGAACAGTTATGACCAAACAACACTGTAAAACAGCAAAGATTTTAGATAAAACACACGTTTTAGGTCAGCAATGAAACATCGAAGCCTTCCGAATGATACCCTGCTCTTGCTTCTATCCTTTTCCTGTAGAATGCGACGGCGCTGTTCAAATATTACGCGACCTATGCGGCTGCCACAAGGCTTCGAATGTTATGTTCCCGAGCCTTCCGGCCATAATGGGGCCGCAGCCACCGGAAAGGCACTTTTGGGGAGGGGGAGGGGGTCAATTAGAATAGTTTGTATTTTTAAGTCAAACGCCGTTGGGGTTGCTTGCTTACTTTTGGCCCTCCATGTGATGTGACACTAGGAACACCTGTGTGAAAATTCCAGATACCTTACTTGAACCGACTACGATGATTGTTTAGGCATGGAGGGGATGAGGGGTCTTTGATAAGTAGGTACCTACCTGGTAGCCAACTAGCCCTGACCATGTTCAATTCACCTAACGTCTGAAAATAAAACTAATCAGCTAATAACAAGATGAACATAAGCGAATCGAAAACAAATTCGATACCCCAAAAACTTGTTGCCTGTCAAATCTGATGAAGTGCGATATCTATAATTGGTGTATGCTACAAACTGGCGACCACCTGGCCGGCCTCCTTCCCAACCCTTTTGCTACTATTAGCCCCAGCTGTGGGTCCGGCTTGCTCTGGCCTACACATATACATAACATCTTTTTACCTATAAATAAGAACTTACCTAAAGAGCTATAAATGCTCTTTTCAATGTGTTGTGGTTGTTTTTGCGAATACCAATTCTAGTGCGATAGTGCAATAGTCTGTTGGTGTCATGTGGAACTAATGACAATTTTAGAAGCGACCAGGCTGACCGGCCGACTGGTCGCGCAACGCGGCCGACACTTGGTGATGCGCACATACTTGCTCGGTCAGGTGAAGGTGGGGGACGGTTATCGTACTGTACTAATAGTAGTATTGTTGATCTTGCGGAGGTAATATATATATATATACAACTATGCCATATTACTATGTACCGCTATATGTCTATACATATATAAGACAGGGATGTTGTGGTGGGAGTGTGCACATTCTCTTACCTCACCAGACTCTGTCTGGAAAGGTTGCACGATAGCAGATGTATACTTGCAATTTGGAATTGAGCAAGACTTATAATTTATAATACCTTTTCGCATGCACGTATGCCCTGTTGAAAGTCACCTCTTGAGCCGAACCACTTTGGGTGCCTCGCCAATACTCTCCCACCAACTGAATTTGTCTAATAGCAGCTTACACAGACAGACGTTCACTCAACTGTATGAAAACCGAATGCATTTACTGGGACAAAACATGATGTCGTGGTCACACTTTTGGCTATGGGATCGTTGTCGTAATAGAATGCCACAGATAAAGTATTGACTCGTTACCAGCTGTTCTCTCCAACCTTCCTCCTATCAACATGAATCATCAAATGCTACATGGGTATATGAAAACCACCGCCGCCCCCTGCTCTATTATCCCACAATTTTTGTTTATGTAAAAATAACAATATCATAATGTCACTACGACATGAGCCTTTGACACCGATGACCTATCTAAAACGTGACATCCCATCCAATGCAGACACCGAAGACTGCATATCTGGGGTCTGCCCGACCACGTATGTGTATGTATGTCGTATATGCATGTAAGATATGTATGGGTTTCATACATGAAATTATAGACCGAGAAAGTAACTGAGAACCGACCGCCACTAGTGTTTAGAGCTCATCTATATGTCTGACACCGAGGGGGCAGAGGTACTGTCGTGGTGTTCACGTTCCCTCCGAAGCTCATCTCTAGCCTCGACGTTTGTAATGGCGCTCTGCAGAGCGCTCGTTAGGTCCACATGGAACAAGGGGCGGTTGATACCGTGCACAGGAGCCTTCCGAGGCGACCTAGACTCGATATTCTTAGCCTTGGACACGGATTCCGAGACCGAGGTGCTCGAGGCGCCACTCGGCTCGATTCTGTCGGCTCGCCCAGTCTCGGGATCCTCGACTCTGCTCCGCGTGATCGCGAGCTCTTTCTCGTTCGCTTCGCGCTCGGCAGCCGCGGCTGCGGATTGAACACCGCCAATCTCGGCAATGCTGAAGATGGACTTCCAGCGCGAGTGCATGCCGTCTTCGCGCACTGATGGGTAGCCGAAACCTGCCGACACGAGCGCCCGTTTTGTCCAGCGATTGTTAATGCAGGCCATGTGCCAGTCCACGACGTTCGGCGCAGCGTACCGGTCCAGCTGATTCCGGACGTCGATCAGCATCTGTGTCGACGTGACGTCAACGTTGTTGACGGCGCTGAAGTCAAGAATGATGGCTTTCAGTGTCGGCAGGTTTGAGTTCTCCTTGTGGTTCTTCTTCGGGCCCGGATCATTCCACGGCCGATCACCCGGTCGCTTGAAAGCATTCAAGGTCGTGGGCCGTGTGTGGGTAAATACATATTCGATGAGATATTCCATCGTGTGGCTCACACTGGGGTAGTTTAGTAGCTCGGAGAAGCGGTAGATAAAGATGCCCGGGTATGGGCTTGTCAGTTCTACCCCGGGATTGGAGCCGTCCTTATGATCGATCGGCAAAAACACGTTGCGGTTCAGAGCGGTCTGTGAATCATCCGGCTTGAATGTTCCATACTCGCTAGCTGCGTGGTGGTCATGTCCCAAGACAGAGTCGCCAACGACAGAGTGTACTTGGACTTTGCCCAGGATGGTACCTTTGGCCTTGAGGTTTCGCACAAGGAATATGGCGAATGATATGGCGATTGTGGTGTAGATGCCGATCTCGATCGTCGAGAACACGGTTACGATCACACCGATGAAGAAAATGATCGGTTCTAGAGGTGAGACCCGCCAGAAAGTATAGACAGTGTTAGGTGAGGCAATGAGGTCGCCGACAGCGTGGATGATGACGGCCGAGAGTGCGGCGTTCGGAATGTAGTAGAACACCGCTGTCAACGCATAAATAGCAAGTAGCACGATAACTCCCGTAATTACACCGGCAAATGGTGTTCTAACACCAGCTTTTGATTTGATGGCCGTTCGACTGAAGGAGCCTGTGGCAGGGTATCCGCCGAGGAAGGGCCCAATAACGTTGGTTATGCCGATAGCCACCATCTCTTGTGATGGATTGATTCTGTAGTTGTTGACGCGGCCGAAAGATTTCGAAATGGCAATGTGCTCAATGAGAAGCACGATAACGGTGGCTGGAATCTCGCTAGCGAAGGAACTGATAATATCGGTGTTGATGGTAGGTACAGCAGCATGCGTAAAACCTGAGTTTGTCAGCTGAAGAATACAGACTTTGAATACTTTTGTGTTTCACTCACCTCGTGGGACTTTCCCGAGGATGTTGAAAACGTGCTTGTCACGGTGATCCTTATTGGCCAACCAGCCGATTAGAGTGTACAAAAGGATCACGAAAACCGATCTCAGTGTGTTCATGAAAAAGAATAGCTTTTTGTGGTTAGGAAACTTCTTGGCCGCGAACGTGAATGAGGAACGGATCAAGTAGAGTAGAAAGAGAGCAGTAAGACCTATGGCAGCGTTTATGTTAGTCCTCGGTAGGCCTTTAAGAGTGTTGATGATGACGAGATATGTTGCGTCTCGTGTAGAAAAGCCCTTGATGCCTAGCAAGCCGGGGACCTGACCAGCGGCGATACTGATGGCAGAACCTGTCATGAAAGCTGCGAGCGAAACCACAGGAATGATCTCGACAATCCACCCACAGCGTATCAAGCCGATGAAGAGCACGATGGCGCCGCAAATGACAGCGAGCGCCGAAGCAATGACCCATGGCACATCTGTATATTCGGGATGGGCGGCTGTGACGTTTTGGACCACTGTGCCTGTGACTGTAGAAAGAACGGCAACAGGCTGCAGTCGAAGATCAGCAATACACTCATACTACTTTGAACGGAGTGACATACCCCAATAGTGATATCTTTAGATGTTGCAAAGAACCAGTAGATGATCACACCGACGAATGAAGAATAAAGACCGAATTCTACGGGCAGACTGGCGAGTTGTGCATATGCCATTCCTTGAGGAACAACAACTGCTCCAATAGTGATGCCTACAAGACCATCAGCATGCAGCACCCAGTGTTGAAATAGATATACTTACCCGCAACGAGATCTCCTACCAGCCATTGGACATTGTAGAATGTGATCCAAGATAGGAAGGGAAATAGCGAGGCGAGGTAGTCCACGACATCCTTCTTAGTTGGGGTGATAGATGAGACAACCTCTCTGATTGTCGGCTGCTCTTCGAAGAATGAGTCTGCAGTCTGTATGGAGAAGACGGATTCTCCCCTGGT
Organism: Astrocystis sublimbata; assembly: GCA_022453515.1. Lineage (NCBI taxonomy): Eukaryota > Fungi > Ascomycota > Sordariomycetes > Xylariales > Xylariaceae > Astrocystis > Astrocystis sublimbata. The sequence goes on along the minus strand of JAJNNY010000061.1, from coordinate 140,959 downwards.
GATTCTCTCGGACTCGGACTCCTCGAGCTTGATGCCGAGGATCTTGGCCAGCTTGTGGCCAAAACCGTTATTTGAAGACATGGCGATGCTATGGCGAAACGGCTGCGATGAAGGGACAGGGAGCGAAGGAGGCGAGCTGATAATTATGTAGTGATTGCGCAGCGTATGCGATCATGCACACCACGAGCCCTGAGCGCCAAGACAGTGCCTGGTTGGTCGTACAATGGTCTGGGGAAAAGGCGTGCTCAGCTCTGATATCACTTCGGAATCCTTCACCATCGACTGTAACATCAAAACAAGCTTTTCCTCTTGGTGCTAACAGAAGCAGCCAAAGAATAATTATCGTTCAGCCGAGAGTATTACGGCAGGCTCTGTTTGACAAGCGCTAGAGAGCCGAAACCTTAGTTATTTATGCAACAAGAAGCTTTGGGGCGAATAATCAAAAGAAAACGCCGGCTGGGAATAGACACGGTCTCGACTGTCTGGAAATAAAGAACATCAGGTTTGAGAGAAGTAGCTTGTCTGGCTGGACCTAGACTGCGCTGGGGCCAGTCGATATTGGTCGTACAGGATGGTGATCAGGGACAGCTGGCGAGCTGGAGCTGGGGTCATGCAAGTGGGAAGTTCAAAGGGGACTTTAACCGTGCTCTACTCCAGTACTGCATGCCTTTTGATGCCCATCCCGTCGTTCCTCAGCAACAGTGCAACACACCGAGTCGTCATAAGAAGAGCCCCCGGATTGGTCGATGATAGGCGACCCTCTATTGCGCCATTCGCTCTTAGCCGTTCACGGCCTAGTGAGGTGTGGATTTGCTTGCCATGGCGTTGTGTGGGCGCGGCACGAGCATGGAGTATTCACGGCGCGGAGCATGGAGTTTTGCGATGCGACCGAGCTACCTACTACCTAGGTAGTACTTCCAATGTAGGAGCAGCGCTAATGTAGGGAAATATCCGTCAGAGTTCTTCTAGCGCGTGTCTAACGACTGAAATTAGCATCCGCATACTACTGCGTCCGCGCAGGATCTGATGCTTTAGGTAGGCCAGAATTACGTAGTAGACTGTCGAGGTCGATCAGCTCCACGAAGTACATGGCAGAATAGAGCTTCCGGCAACAACTATCGGCTTCACCATACGTTTCTCTAGAACCCCAGGTAGATAGTAGTAAGTCATGTGTGGATATGCGTCATCAGCTGTAATGGGGAACCTTACCTATGCTCCAAATATCAGCAGTTGAATACTTAGTAGGTAGTCAGGTGTTGGGTGCGGACTTCTCTCCTCGTGGCAGGCTGGCAGCAGAAGCTCTGGGCTGCCCATGCTCACGAACTAGTTTCTTTCCCAATCGGGCCATTCAAGCCCGCGACTGGCCAATCAGAGCAGTCCATTCTAGCCACCTGGTCCGAGCGTCGATGGTGTGATTGAGGCTGATATTGATGCCATTATCACCCTGATCCACCCATGAATCCACATCTATTCGGAGAATCCGAGCTCGGCCGAGGAGATGCTTACGAATAACGTGCTTGGCCTGACCCAGCGCTGGTTGTTGTGTAGTTTCAGACAGACACTGTCATTTACCTTGATGAGGTTATCATCATCTGCTGTCACTCACCAGACTGACCATCGCATTTGTTGTGGTATTAGGCCTCGATGCAAAGCAACATCATAGGAGAGCAATCATGATCAATGTCTCATGATCCTGCAACTACGTACCAATTACGAAAATGCCGGCACCGCAATGTGGGCGTACGTTACACTCCTATGTTAATAGTCTTCGTTTGGGACAGAAAGCACGCTTTAGTTTCGCCTATGACTACCAATCTGAGTTTTCGACATCACAGTTCACATTTTCCCTCGGTCCCCGTGAAGATTCATATATTATGCTGCTGCAATTCGGCAAGGCCGCAGCGTTCCGGACTGTTCGAAAAGCCAACCCGAGATCAGTAGGTCACCCCAAGGTTGAACGAAGATGGCCGGAACGAACAAAAGTCCACCACCACACACAGAAGACAGATACCACCATCGGCACGTCTTGCCACTCTTGGCGTAGACATCGAAGCCATCGTTACACAGGCTGTAGGCGTGATCAGACACTATAATTCGTGCTCCTCACTTTTCAACCTTAGCTTTCAGCGACCATCGAACCTGAAGGCGCCACCGGTCGCAAAAAGCTAGATCCTGGGGGGCTATTATGCCCAGGGATCATCTTTACATCGATCGCAGTTCGATAAGAGCTCGATTCTCACCTCGCCTACTGACAACTCCAGATCACACATCCTTCTACAATGCATTAGCTTGTTAACCTTCGATAGTAATGATTGGTGGCCCAACAAGACACATTGCTTGCGATCAATGTACTAGAAAGACGCAATTGTCCACCGGCACTCCTCAGAGGATATTTAAGGGCAAGATCATCATGCCTTAATGAGCACCTAGCTTTGGAATAATTAGGAATTGGGGTTGAACGAGCCGACAATGAGCAAGGGATGAGAGGAATGGATGCGCTGAAGAGATATCACAGATATCATTCTGGATATGTTATCGGCCCCTGCCAGAAAGAGGTTCCCGAACTTCCCGTTCATCCCGTGTGAAGATGCGGCGGTGTGACCGTTTGCCTGTTTGGTTTGTCTGGGCTAGCATTACCGACCACGCTCGGAAGTTCGGTACTATTAGGGGCCCTGGGAAGCTCGTTCGGCCCAAGGGCGGAAAGAATCTTGTCACCATCAGCTGTTTCGCATCTGATGGAATGCATCGCGGGTGCTTGTGCGCAATAAACAAATCAGCTTCTGGTAGTAGGTGTGTAGTCAAGAGATACTGGGACTGGATACCACCTGCTTATGTAAGGGTATGGCATTAGATGCGCCCTCGATGCGCCAAGCTACTGGGCATTGTCCCATCGTATATCATCTTGGGGAGTTGCATTTCAGCTGGCCCGTCCAAATCTGAAAACCTAATGACGTGTGGGGGAACCCTGCTCTGGGCGATGGCCTCAACCGCCAATGCTTACCTATACCTGCATATGTAGACAGGTCCTGAACAGACATGAAAACTTGGAGGAATGAGGGCCGACACTTTCAAGCCGAGATGCTCTTGTCTGGATATGTCATTTGTGCATTAGGTAACTGAAAATGTAAGAAACTTCAGCCTGAGAGAGGTGCAGGTTACAGGTACCCAACGAGGTACCTACCTAGATACGTACCTACAATACCTACCCGCGGCGCGTGTCTTCTGCAGCGACGCGGTCTCGACGGCACTGACTGACATGCCTCGGATAGAGGGGGGCCCCACCATCTGTGAGATACCTCCTTATATCCATCCGACCCTTCATTCAACCTGACCTTCTGCACCGGCCTTCCTTCTCTCAGCTCGATTGATCAACACAAACCGCGCGATCAGGTCGCCAACACGGCGCAAACCACCAACCAATATAGCGATCCTCCCCGAGACACCCAGCCGAATCTCACGATGCCGCCGAGCCCCTCGAGGGACGGCCCCTCGTACTTCCCGCCACCCTCCTCGCTCGGCGTAGAACTCCAGACGCCTCTCACGCCGCGCACGCAGAGGAGCCTGCGCAAGCTGCAGTCGGCGCACAACCTCGGCGCTGCCGCCAAGATGACCGCCACCTCGTCCATCTCCACCACCTCGTCTGCCACCGTCCTCACCCAACAGAAGCTCCGCGACTCCCACTCGAGGGACATCTCCCCGACCCGGCGCCAGGCCCTCAACCGCTCGCCGCAGAGGCACAGGGCCAACTCCGACGCCAGCGGGAGCAATAACCCCCCGACTCTCCGTGCCCCGAGCTCGTCCTCATCCGTCCAGGCGAAGCGCGCTGCCCTGAGCCGCACCCCTTCGGCTGCCGACGCCCTGAGCCTGGATCGTTTGGTGCGAGACGGCCCGCCCGGCGACGACGTGAGCAGCGCCCTCGCCACCCTGAGATTCAAGGTCCTGGGACAGGGCATCAAGAGCGATATCGACGGCATGGTAAGCAAGCCCTGCCTTTTTTTTTTTTTTTAGGCTTTCTGCGCCTTCTCTGTGCCTTTGAAAACTAACCTTACGCCCTCCCGTGCCTTGCGCAGTCCTCTAGCCGCATATACATATGGCTGATCCTCCTCGATGCGCCCATCCTATCGACCGACGACTACCTCAAACTTGTCCACCGCGGTGCCTCGCCCGCCTATGCCAAGATCCGCAACGACACGTTCCGAACCCTCACCACCGATCCACTCTTCCGTCGCCGCGTGAGCGAGGCGAGCTTGATCCGGCTACTGAATGCCGTTGCTTGGATGCTCCACGATGGCAAGGAGAGGAGCCGCCCGCCCAGCAGCCGCCAGTCGCTCCCAAGCAACAGCGGCAGCCCTTCTCGCAGTGACCACTCACAAGCAATTGGCTCTTCGCCGGCGGCCAGGACCCGAGCTCGTGCCCTCACACTTACGACTGAAGGGTCAGATGCGAATGCGTCCGAGCCGGGGACCTACGTACAAGGCATGAACGTATTGGCTGCTCCTTTCTTATACGCCGCCCGTAGCGAAGCCGAAGCGTTCGTGGCTTTCCACCAGCTCCTTACCAAGGAATGCCCTGGCTACATTCGAGGTGCTATGGATGGAGTTCATCGCGGACTCGTGCTTGTGGATAAGGTCCTGGGCATTGTAGACACAAAACTGAGTCTGTATCTCACATCCAAAGGTCTCTCCGCCGAGATATATGCATTTCCATCAGTTCTGACCCTGTGTGCCTGCACACCCCCGCTGCCCGAGGTGTTGAGATTATGGGATTTTCTGTTTGCCTACGGACCTCACCTGAACATCCTCTGCATTGTGGCTCAGCTCATCATGATGCGCAACGAGCTGCTCGGCTCCTCGAAGTCAGTCATTCCCGTTATTCCCATCATTCATCTTTATTTGGCGTGCACTTAATGCTAACATGGTCACCCAGTCCTAATAAACTTTTGAGATCATTTCCAACATTGCAGGCTGACCAGATCAAGGCCCACGCACTGGCCATCATCAAGATGATACCCGACGACGTATACGAAGATATACTCAACCATGCCTTATAGAACAAGTAATTTAGCTCTGCAGTTTGGATGCCCGATGCGATAGAAATCGGACTGTCTTTGTACAACCGAGATGTATTTCATGATCATGACTAGACAATGAGGTAATGCAGAACATGGCTTGCTTACTACGAACGATGTTACGATCAACAGGCAGTACTGCTCCCATGATGAGTGTTATAGTTGGTATACTACAAAATGGGTTGACTATAGGCCAGAATCATCAGGGATGGCATGCGGTGGAGTTCGTAAGAGGTGCCTTACCATTCGCCTCACATCAACTTAGGTGTAGTCAGAGCCGGCTTATGAATAAATGCTATACTTGATGATTATATCAAGAGCAAAGATCTATCTTTTTTTTACTTCGTTCTACGCTGTCTGACCCTGAGCCGTGAGTACTAATCTCCTCACTAATACGTTTCAGCTTCCCTCGCCAAGCTGAACAACTAACTCCTGTACATACCTGAACTGAGAGGGAGGGCCTGCGTCAGTTTCTCTTTGCTTTTTTCTGGGAAGTGGCGGGCTCCGGTCTCATCTTTCTATGAAATATACTTAAGTAGGTAGCGGGAAACCGAAACTTGTGGCGTGGGAATCGATGGCTCAACTACTAGCTCTTTCATCCTGACTCTCTGTCTCATTTGCATTGATTGCTAGTCAACCGCAGGCAGCCTCGTACTCAAATATCATTCCCTCGCACGCCCTTTCTCGCATCCCTTGCGAATAGGTATGCAGCGATGGCGATGAATAATTCGGTTGCAGCCTTGCAACCTCATTGACCTACTTGGTTATGCCTAGGAAGATGGCTAGATAGTATGTTTGTTGTATGTGGCCTCGTGTGCGGAAGCTTGGTATTGGAGAATTGACATTTGACATCGCAACTAGAGGATCTCAACTAGCATGGCGATCATCCGGTTGTTCGAAGACGAGCAGGAAAGATAACTTGAGAGCGGGCGACTTTGCCAGGGTAAGTAAGGGGTTCACACGCAGTATGAATGTGTCTATGACATGCACACTATGAAACGCCGCAAATTCCAACAACTCAACTCGAGCTATGTAGGCCACATATATTGATCGTAAGAGTGCTCATCCGCTGGTGAATCATAGGATAAACGATGCCTCCCTATGCAGTTCGACAACATGCAGACAGATTGCACATTGAGATATTGGTCGTAGTAGCTCGTAGTAGCTATGCCTGTCTGTTCCTACAAGGGAACAGGAATGGCCATTATATGTATTAAGATGTCCGTCCACATTTTCTAATGATCATTCCAGTATCAACAGCATCAACAACTTCGATTCTTCAACTCTCTAAGTCTAGCAATTAGGCTATCTTTCTAGTCCATCTATCGTCTTGCGAAGCAAACACGTATTCGCCGTCCACTTTCCAATACCAATATCCGCATCTCGGAACTCGTCGCCTCCAGTTGTCTACCGCTAGCATTGCCAAGCTGCCGCTCACATATCTTCGACAAGCCCAGTACCCAGTCACCTAGACTGTATTGGTAGAGAGACCCCTATAGTCGCCATGCTATTCTCAAAAGTACTTCTGGTGCCAGTTTTTGGGCTTGCAGTACAAGCATCAGACTTGTACTGGCCAATTTCGACTCGGTCCCCAAAGCAGGAGTTGGTGCCATGTGATCAAACCTATGGCAATGGCTCAATACCTTGCGGCGGACGCGATAGTCTCTGGTGTTATAATCCAAGTCTTGGCCAGGTAAGCCGTTAGTCGCATGACATGTTGCACATGCTAACAGCGAAGTAGACATGTTGTGCAGACAATAACCATTGCGAGAGTGGTAGTTATTGTGCCCCTGTGGTAGGCTACTGCTGCTCAGAGGTATGTTACGATGGAAGAACTGTCATCGGATGAACTGAGATGCTGAGCTTCTGAACAGGATGTCGATTTGGCCACCTGCGCCGAGAGTGCACACTCGCATTCGCAGAGTTCCACATCTGGACAAATGACGACGAGTACCTCAACACAAGGCGGTCGCACTTTCACTGTCACGCCGTTTCTCCCAGCCGGGCCGGGTCCAGGTCCGACCCCAATAAACACATTCAAGTCTGACGCAGAAAGTGTTGCTGAGCCTACGCATTTGACGAAAGCTGCCGCGGCATCTTCCCCGGCTTGCGGTTGTCACACAAGATCTGGCTTCAGCACGGCCAGGGTGATACAAGCAACCAACACGTCTGCTCCAACCCCGATCCATCCCTCGATGCCTGTCTCGTCCGTGTTTAAAATTTCCGCTGCAGCCGAAATTCGACCTCTCATAAGCTTTATTACCACACTAGCTGTTTTGAGTGTGGTTGTGTTCTTATAATTCTGCAGGTGAGACTGGCCAGGGCTGTATAATAAACGAAAAGTTGAGCGTGATGGGTCACCACACCAAGGTGCTGTGTAAGAGGTGGAGAGGGATGTGGAGTTGGATATCACGATAAACCAAATCATGCTTTAGATGTTTGTTTGTTCGTTAGTTATGTTGCGTCACATTTATTCCTCATTTCAATGATCCGTTCCCATTCAGTAGGCCGGGCATCCGAGTTCGGCCCTCTTGAAAGCACCTGCGAAGAACTGAAGCATAGCAATGTAATGGAATATGATGCCACCGAGGACAGCCATCTGTCTTGGGTCAGCTTCTTCGTTCTAGTTTCGCAATCATCCGGTATCACTCACATGCCATAGATTGTGGGCATTTCCAAAGAAATCAAACGCGCCGGGGAACCATCTTTCTGGAATCTTGCTAGCATAAACAAATGCCCCGAGAACATAGACGAGGAGGGATTTGATCAAGTTGGATTCGCCGTAGAACTCGAAAGCCGAGGCCGAGCCGCGGGTTATAATGATCTGAAGAAGTGGCAAGAATCCCGTGGCTCCTAGTCCAATGAAGAAGCCCACTCTGAGCCAGGCCATGTCTTGACCGTTGAACTTGGGGTGCCATGGCAGGATAGTACCTGCGATGCCCAGAACCGCAGTTGTGGTCATGTACTAGAGCCCTGAGAGTCAGTCATGGCCATTTGGGTGATTCAGGTGAGTTCATATGTGCAAGCGGCATTCCATGAACTTTGCTAATTGGCAGGCAGGAGGACAACTCGGGGCTATGCGCCAGAAGAGGGAGAAGAGTGGCTTAGAAGATTACTTACAGCCCATCGAGAAAAGGGTTCGCAGTAGAAGGCGGTGTATTCGGTGGTCATGATTGACGCGGCAATGAGCAACGATATTCCAGTATAGTCTATGCAAGCGAATCTTTCCATGAGGGTCTGATCGGCGACGCAATTCATCGTATGCCAAATGGTGCTGCAGACCAGGCACTTGCAGGCGGCAAAGAAGAAAACCGCGGCGATGAAAACATCGGTCTTGGTATAGAGGGAGAAGTTGGCGGATGTTGGATAGTAATAGAAGGCGACAGACAGCATGAGGAAGAAGCCCAGGGCATGAGACCAGATGTTCACGGTCTCGTTAGAAACCCCGAATACAGACCTGACACATTCGATCTTGGAGTCTGAGAAGCGATAGCCCTTCAGGATATGAGGATTGATCCTCCAGGGAACGGGCAACTCGTCATATCTCAGCAAGCCCTCCTCGCGTGCCCTTGTGATGGCGTTCTGAACATGCTCCTCGAGAGATTCGGCCGCGCGCTTGGCCCGTCCAATACCTTCGTCGACGACGCCACGGGCTTCGCCCATGACTCGGCGACCGCCATCCATAAGGCTTTCGGCAGCTCCGGCAGCGTTCGCATATCCCTGGTCGCGCAGTTTGACCGCACGCGACTCGAAGTCGTCCAACATGGTGTCTAGGAGCTCAATGCCCATTCTAGCCTTTTCGTTCATCGACTCGGCTCTGGCGAGGGCCCCCTGATACCTAGCATCCAGTGTGTCGACCACGATATGGAGGCGGCGTCTACCGGCACCAATAACACCTTCGGATACGTTAGAGCATCTCTCTCGCACTACTTGCAGCGTGGCGAATGTCTTTGCTATGCTGGAATCGAGGTGTATCAGATCGCCGTAGGATTCGAGGGATTCCAAGCGGCGCTCGAGGTCGGAGAGAAACATATCGACCTGCTTGATATTAGCAGAGCAACAATGTACCGACCGAGAGTTTGAAAACACACCTTGAGCAGAATTGCCTCTTCGCCGTCCATTATTTGGTTGACCAGAGACTTCCGTCGTCGAGGAGCAATAGAGTGGCGACGGCGCTGGGTTCTCTGGTCGTGGACAACCGCGCCAGTACTCATGGCGTCGGAGGAATCGTGGCACGCCCCGAGGGCGTAGGATGTCGAGCAGGACATGTTGGTATAATCTTTCTCTTTCTCCTCTTCCCGTCTGGGGAATGGCTTGCCGATGTTTGTGGTGGCCGCGGCGTGGGTGGAGAGCCAAGCTGGCGAAGTGTGCGGGCGAGTGAGTTGGTGCCACGAACGCGCTGGCAGATGGTCGAGCCAAGCGCAATTGGGCCAGTCAGTAGTCAAGGAATTGTTGGTTTCGAGGAACGGGAATGGTTCGTCGCAGTTGGAAGTCGGGTACAGCAACAGCGACAGCGACAGCGACAACACAACCCAACAACCAGACGCAGATGCTTGGATGGGGTTGGGGGGGGATAAAGGGCGTTTATGTTGGCTCGCCTCTCGCCCACTTCTCCGCTGACATAGGGTGGATTTCGGACGGAGATTGGCCAGCTGAAGGATTGCTTGGACGAGGTGGGTTTCCGTGTCTCGCTAGCTGCTCGGCATAGGTCGGATCAGCATGTCAGGGTGTCAGGGTCTTGCTTTTTGACATGACAATGAGATGCATGTGAAATCAATCTACTAGGTTAGGTACTGAAGTACACATGCACCCAACTTAGCGTGTCCAGGTACCTACTACTGTACATTACATTAATAACAGGAACATTGAACATGAGACATAGGGACATAGGACATACCTTACTCGCGAAATACCACGAGATCGCCACTCACAGTCAAGGGAGAGAGGAGAAACAGAGCGGTTACCGCAGTATCGCTTAGTCTGTCCACCGGTCCCCCTTGGACACGACGGCGTTTTTGGAACTATTGAGGCAATAATTACAATCTCAAAAGCATCAAAGTCGGGAATTACAACTTGCCTTACTAAAGCAATTAAGGTCAAGGAGGGAAGGATGCGTAGTAGCGTTGCGACTTGGAAGTAGCCGCCCCGGCGGCCCCTGTACTTAGTGTAACTGCCTGACTAGGAGACTACCTACCTAGGCAAATACCTATGTAGGTAGGTAACGACTTACCTACATGTCGGATATGTAGACTTTCAGAGTCATTCAACTGCTTGCCCGATTTCAGTCAATTTACCTAACTGCTATACAACGTAGATGATGTGACAGCTGCTATCCAGATCTTACCTTGTTCTAACACCTCGTCAACAGAAAAACACACCAGTGTGTAGTCTGCCCTCAATGGCTTGCCATAATATGAAGGCTTATGACACTCTCTCGATTGGGAAATGCCATTGTTGATGACGCAGGGTTGTGCCTACATATGTACCAATGTGCCAATTAACGGCCTCGACGGCGGGTAGCGTAAGGTAGCATGGATCATCTGATGGATGCTACCTTACCTGGTAACCTAAGCCCAGGCTAGGTAAGATAAGGTAACAGGCGCATACCCCACAGCTCAGACACGCCTTGCCAACCTTCAGCTTGACAAACCTGTCGCGTCAACCACAGCATACAATTCAGCGTCCATTTGATACCCTCTTGAGAGTGCCTACTCATCCAAGCCAGAGAGACCATGGCCGCCACCGATATTGTGACGGACCCCCAGCTGACCACCGTTCTCGCTGTCTCGCGGGAGACACGCATACAAGCCTTGCATCTCGTCCAACATATTGCCGCCGCCGGCCCAATCGACAGCGCCTCGACCGAAGCCCAACTCGAGACGTCGAAACAACAGAAGCTTCTGATCACGAACCTTGCCCAGCTTCGCGGACTGCACCGAGCTGCCAACTTCGCCGCACGCCAGACGAAAGCCCAGACCTCCGAGGCCCGCCAGGAGGTCGACCGCCTGCGCCTCCAGCTCCATAACCTATACTACGAACAGCGTCACCTACAAGGCGAGATTGCAGCTTGCGAGTCATATGAGTCAGTCTCCATTGATCCTGCCTCCACGCATCATCGCTGTGCCAATGAACAAGTGGATGCCATGGAAGAAGGGGAAGCCATGCCAGTAGCATCGGCATTCCCAGTCCCGAGCACACACCCCTCGGCCAATCAAGAAGGCCTGGAGGGCAACCGCATGGACAACATCCGCAGCTCTTACTGCTACCCAGTTACCGAACTTACGCAAGAGCTAATAAGCATCCAAAACAGTCACTCGTATCAGCAACTCCCCCTCATCGCCGTGGAAGATTTTCTAGCCCTGAAACCCGAGCATGCGACCGACGACGAGAACACCTTGATGGTTGCGCGGATCGAGCACGAACGGAGCGAGCGAGAAGCCCTGGAGCAGAAGCGTATGGAATTGCTCAAACGGAAACAGAAACTAATCGCCGATAATAAGCGACGGAAGGACGACCTTTCCAATCTTGACAAAGAGCTTGAGAAGTTCATCGATGTGAGTGCTTCCCTTGCCATATTGTACCTCACTTAGGCTCACAATGAGAAATAGTCGGCGAAGCCAATCACGAAGTTATTCGACAAAAATGTTTGAGCGCTTGGAAGTCTACTATAATTATAATCATATCTTGTTACCGCACACGACGCATCGCCATCGCTTCAAATAGCGCGAGAGTTTGTTGGTCTATCTTGAATCCCGGTATTCCAGTGAGCTGAGACGATCGAATTGCTGAAGGAGGTTCGATACCCACACGTCCAAGACATTCGGAGCTTCGATATGCTAACATTTTCACAGTGCTTAGGTGATGAGCCGCACTCTGACTCAAGTCTCACCAAGATCATCTGGGCCATTTGCGGTGTGACGGTGTCAATCACCAAGTCGACGATGGCCCGACACAGGAAATAGCTGTTTGCACCTGGTCTTGACGCATCAGAATCCTCAAGACACAGAGTTAAAGCACGAGTGTTGAGACAAACAAGTATGCAATGCGCATTTGAGAACACGATGGGCATGGCGAAATCAACATTTCATAGACTACAGATTGTACATCATCACTCTTATTGTGTACAATGAATACCCTTTGAGGGTATATAGGATATCTACATATTCCTTGGTCAATAAACCCCGCCCAATACTGAGTACATTTCTGAGATTATGGCAGCGTAAGCAGAATGTAGCGGATATCTCACGCGATAAAGCATCTGGTCATGCTGGTTTCTTGAACTTGACACTCGATGAAACACGATTGATGGCTCAGATGTCGGTCGGTGTTGCTCAATGAGCATGATAGGGGTTGACAATGCATTGATCAAACGAAACTCAGCCTCGGTGGCAGGGCTTGTGTCTCACGTAATGCGGGTGAAGGAGCTTGATCAGCAATGTTTTGCGGGCGAGGCTGCTGCCTTATGAGTAGCTCCAAGTTCAGCCTATCAATGAAGCCGTTAAGGTGAGATGAGTGACGGTGAGGGTAAACTGCGGTTGCAATTATGCAACTTTGCCTCTAGCAGCAGACAGTTAAAGTGGTTATCGGTCTGAACTCCGGCAAGGGCTGTTGTACTAGGATTTGGATACTGATAATAGTTTAGAATTCATAAAAGCATCCTAGACCCATGCGACAGCTGCATCCGTTCCAAATTGCTTCCATAAGCGGGGTGGATGGTTGTTTGTAACATACCCATGTCGCTGTTCGCGATAGATTCAACTATGACTTATGGAACATTGAGCTTACTCCGCTACCTAGCGAGCTTCCTGAGAGTTCAACTAGACCTTCAGCTAGACCTAACCCTACTTGTAAGTCGTCCGTAATTGCAATTGTCCTTCTTGCTATAGTGATTCGAACTTGCTACTAGATATTATGCACTAAGCAGTAGTACCATTTCACCCCAAAATTGCAAAGGTAGTACATTTGTCGGGAGTGCGGACATTGGTGAACAGTCCGATGCCGAGAGAGAGATAAAAAGCTGGGGACCGCGAAACCGCGATTGCCGATCCACCATCGCCCGATTTCCCGCGAGGTGATTAAGCTCTTTCCGGACTGTGGGATGATGGGGGTTTTATTTTCTTTCAAGGTGCGCGCAGAGGTATCCGCGACGGCATATCTATTACCTGGTAGACAAAACGTTGCAAATCGCCCACCAAGTCGCTTAGGGAGAAGCTTTGTCCCGGGCGATAGCCTCGAGGCGCACCATGTCACCTGATATCGGAATATAAAACGCAAGAGAAAAGATTACCTCACAAGCTATTGAGGCCGCCAATGCATGTGAATGCTAAGCCTTTCGGGTCGTTCCCCAAGACAAAAATGCTAACCCACTCAATGTGGTCACCTGAGTTTAGGTAGGAAATTATGTCGTGGTATCTAGTGCAGAAAGGGGAATGAAAATATCGGTCTGTTACACTCGATGAATATCTGACCTACCCCTCGAATACCAAGACCATCAATCAACATGGGCATTCTACGAGCATGTATCGCGGCATGGACCTAGAAACAGCGTGAAGCGGATCAGCATTGGAAAGCTAGGATTATTTGGAAAGGGTTTTTCTGCCGCGGTGGAACCTCGTCGTGCCTGTGCTTGGACTCCGTGGGTTCGCTCCCGCGTCCCATTCGCCCAGCTGGAAATTAAATACCCACTACTTGGTTCCGGACTGGCTTTGTCACATGAACAGTCAGTTCAGTTCAGTTCAATTCAGAGTCGCGTTCGCCTACACTGTGTCTCGACCGTGTTCTCGTCGGGTGCAGATACCTGCGTTTAAACGGGCAGGACTGGTAGGTACTGGAATGGGTTCAACTTAAAAAAGTTTGTGGTGGCTTGAGTGCGGCATTTACACACGATCAGATTATAAGTTGTAAGGTTGTATCCGGGCCTCTCTCCATGGTCACGCTCGACACTGTGCACAAGCAAACCCTACGCAGACTTTAACTGCCCAGTGGACATTTATCTAAATCCAAGGGAAGGAAGGAACACCACCTACTCCGTAGAACTCCAATGGCTCCGGCAATTCATGGCGACAATTCAACTCTAAAACGAGTACAGCTGAAGGAGGTGCAATTCCTCGGCTGGGAATCAATTAGCGTGCGCAGTGCCTTATTGTAGGAGTGTCGGCTAGATAATCGGTAACACCTCAGGTTACTCCTCATTGGAAGCAACTTCAAATGTTTAATACGGCGAAATCCCACACGTAAATAAGAAGAACCTCACAATCTGCACACTTCTGCCATAGATAACCTGATCTGATCAATCTGATTAGAGGCAATCCCAGACCTCAGAAAGGGGTGGCCGATGAGGGGTTCCTGGCGAGCCTGATGCCTGGCCCGCCTGGAATTTGGGCTCTCACCACTCACTGAATTCAAAGGTTTGCATCTTGCTGCAAGGCGTTACCTATTGCATTATCGTATCGGAATTTGGTGGCACTGTGCTATACTCAACTATAAGATGTGTGCTATGTCCCACAGTTGGAGCAACGTCAAACAATAAGACCTTGTACTCGTATGCTTGGTATGAAATATGGGATTCCCTCGGCACTGCCATGCATCGAGATAGGCAAGGATGTTAACTATCTACGAGTTTTGAGTTGGGAGAAGTTCAAATGCATGCACCATTAAGCATAGCTAGAGTCGAGAGTGGCTCGAAGTGGGAGGCCATCCATCTACTACTACCTAGGTCTTATTGCACAGCCCCCATTCCGTCCAGAGTACGGATAGGCAGCAGTAAAGATTGTGCCGGCCGACACAGCTAGCTACTGCATGTAGGTGTTTAGCTAACTGCCTGTACGTCAATGCCCAGTCTACGTTCGGAGAGCTACATTGTACTACCTGCGGGTGGTACCCACATATCCGAGGTCGTTCATGGACCATCGCCGCCCCGCCTTCGCCTTCTTCTCAAAGCTGGTCTAGGGTCATTTTAAGCATGATACATTCGGCAAGGGCTGTCTGAAAGTGCGGTGTCCCCGCGTTTTGTGGTGGTTGATCACTCCAGGCAACAAGCAACGATACTAGAATCGCTATCTGCCCCGGAATCCCTCTGCCGACTCCAAGACACGGCTATGATGTCTACCTCGATGCGATGGAGGGCACGAACCAGTCAAGGCGCAATGCAGCTCTTCTAGGGTGGTGTTCTAGTCCTGCAGCACTTGCATTAGACAGTCTGGGCGCAGGCAAATGACGAAATGGAGAAGACGCGAGCTTGGCTGGCGAGCTCAAGGGTCCCGCTGGCCTAGATGCGCGGAACATCTGATTGATGGCGCTGCAATGCGACGCCACCTGTGCTGCGCTGCTCCTTCACAATGTAACCAGCCTGTGCTGGATGCCTACTGCAGGTAGGTAAGCACTGGGCAGCGCGATTATTTGTTAGTGTTCGACGGTGTCGTCATGCGGGAGCCCAATTGTGTGTGTGTATTCTCTCCCAATGCTTAATTTAGCTCACGCCTAGCTACTTAGTACATATTATAGTTAGGTAGCGATGTAGATAAAAACTGAGGTATGTGAGTTCGTTACAGATACCTAAGTAGGTTTTTACTCATAATACTTATCATTGTTGCTCTCAGGTTTATATTGGGGGTAGTGTGATTGCAATGCAGACACGACAGAAAACAACCACGCCGCCGGTGGACACGAAATCCAGATGGAACTCTAATTGAGCTTGTCGTCGTCCTGTTGGAACCATGGATCAGTATTGAGGCTTACTCCATTGCCAACCAGGGCTTCAATATTAGCAACTGGTAACTGACATTTATACTTTAGAACTTGAACCTGATGATAAATTAGGTAGTAGATGTACGAATAGATCTGAAGCCACAAGGCTGTCTTTGTATAGTAGTGTCGACAAATACAAGGCGCTGAGGTGAGCACCAGGTAGCCTCGGTTGCCGAATAGTACTAGGTACTTAGGTAGTTGAAGTTTCAAACCACCAGGGCACAATAAGTTGCATAGTAGATGGAAGCTGCGTGCCTGGCTATTGCTGTTGCCTAAAAACGAGGTAAGCAATGAGTGTAGAACGATCATATTTCCTACTTTGTGTTGTTCACAAAGCGTGTTACTGTAAGGTGAACTCCTGGTATCTGCTCTGTTGAACTACGACTTATCTCCAAACTCAGAGGCATCCCAATATTCCCCGCGCATCGTTTGACAACGACAGTAAAAGACTTGGGAAAGGGTAAAGGGTGGATGAAACTAGATATTTGAGACAAGTCCAATGAGCGTAACTCAACCCTAATGTTAAGCTTGTTAACCTTAAGGCTACGCTTGGTAACAAAGACGCAGAAGCTAACCTTAATCGAAGGAGTGGACGGGTTCTCAACGAGGTGAGGTACCTACCAGCAGAGCAATATTCTCTACTTGCTTAGGTTTTCCGTACGGATCGTATACCTTACCGAGCCTACCTAGCTTTCATTAGGTACGGCATGTACTTATGGAAGCTAAGGCAGCAAGGAGGCACAGCCAACCTTACAGGATCGCGATGCACAACTCTAGACCTCTGGAGGTACTTGTGTATGCGCCTTCACTGCCACAGTGGACCTGGGTACCTACTCTCCTACTTCCACCGCCCCTGCTAGCCTGCCTCGTGCCGAGCGTGCTGCCCGCGCTGCCCTCAGAGCTCGATGGCTCTAGTGCGCAAGCGGTAGCACCCCGCCTTCTCCCCTGTAAGCTGTATTATTAGCTGCCTGGCCTGCCCAGGGCTTCCTCGTCCTTGCGTACCGGACCGCTCCCTGAATGGCTGCTAATTTCTCTTTTAATTTCATTACCCCCCCGTACTAAAGAAAAAAAACAGGGCTCCCCTTTTCGAAGTATTACTTACAATTATCTTCGCCTTCGCTGTGTACTCCCTCTGCAATTCCGCGTTGCGCGCCCCCCAATCCGTCCAGCCCGTCCAGCCCGTCCACCCATCCACCCGTCCATTGAGCCCACGGTCTGTCTCACTTCTACTGTTACCTACTGGCACTAGGCATTTCTTTCTGCTATCATCCCATACCCTTTTCTTTTTCATCCCAATAATCCGCCGTCTCGACTCTATCCCCAAATCGTGTATGGCAGCAGACTAGCTTCGTGGGCGCATTGACTTCCAACGCGCTTCGAGTGCAAGTTCCCTTCAAACTTCGTTGCTCTGTTATCTTGCCCTGCCAACCTGACCGCGGCGGTCGATTCTGTCCCTCCTTTCTTCCAGTTGATTCCACAGTCCTTCTCTTGTTGGCCAAGGCTTCGTGCGCTGTTTGCGCTTCTCGATTTGCACTTTGATTCGGTCGATTGCAGCTACATTCAACGCTGCCATGTCGGCCTTCTTCACCTGGGTCACGAGGCGGGCGCCGGGCCTTGCTATGGTCTTCGTCGTCCTGCTAGCATACTATGTCATAACTCGGGAAGCAGCCGCGACAGGATTCACCTGGAGGTTGCCGTGGGCCGGGACACCTCGAGCTGAAGGCGATTCACTCAGCCGACCATCTCGCAATTCTTTCACCACGCCCACCTCATACGTCGGAGGTGGCTTCTTCACATTGATCTTCGCTTATTATTGTTTAACAATTCATATTCTGGTCTCGTCGTTCCCCATACGTTCTATGTGGTCCATTTTCGACATATCCCGCTGCCTAGAGAGAACGGCCAGCAGCAAATCGCTGAAGGAATACAAGTTGGCGCACCGCCGTCGAGCATCGTTCACTTCCCTCTCAAGCTCAGAGACCTTGACCTCCTCCAAAGAATTGCCTTCCACCACCTCCACTGCGACTAGCGAGGCAGGTGATACTGAGGCTGAGTTTGTCACTGATGTTGAGAACGGTGACCGTGTGATCCATGCGATCATCATTCCCAACTACAAGGAGGAGATGGATACCCTTCGGGAAACGCTGGATGTAATGGCGTCACACCCATTCGCACGCGACACCTACGATGTGAGTAAATCAGTCTTGAGTTCTGGGGATATGTTTATGGTCATTACGGCTGTGGGCGGGTCGCTGTATTGTTTTCGGGTTCTAGCAAGCTGACAGTCGAGAAGGTATATCTAGCAATGGAGCAGCGAGAGCCCAACGTCGAAGTCAAGGCTATGACGATCCTCCAGGAATTCGCTAAGAAGTTCAGATCCATCGACTTCACCCTGCACCCACCTGATATCCCGGGCGAATCGCCTGGAAAAGGAAGCAACATGGCTTGGGCAGGGCGTAAACTGAGCGAAAAGTACCCTCTTAGCCTGAGGAAGGATGTCATCATCACCGGAATCGACGGTAGGTAGACTATTATCTCCAGTGGAAGTATTGAACAATGTGAATACTAACATTTTTCAACGTACAGCCGACAGCCACCTTTCCTCCAATTATTTCGCTTTGCTTACAAATATGCATACATCAAACCCTGTAACCGCAACCACTACACTATACTCGGCACCTATTATATTCGATCGCAACGCCCATGAAGTCCCGTCTTTGGTGCGAGTTGCAGACATCCTGTGGGGCGCTGCGGGCATGTCTGGTTTATACCGTGGCTCATCCATCGCCCCTCCAACCTCGGTTTATTCTCTCCCCTTGCAGCTGGTCGACAGAGTCGGCGGCTGGGATTGCGACTCGGAAGCGATCGGTGAAGATCTACACATGTACCTGAAGTGTTTCTTCGCACTCAACGGCAATTTGACTGTCAGGACCATTCACAGTCCTGTCAGTCAAAGTAACGTGAAGGGAGATGGTGGTGAGGGTGTACGCCGAATTGCTAACGACATGTCGGCACGTTACAGCCAAGCTTTGCGGCACATGTGGGGAGCTCTGGATGTTGGCTTTGCCATGCGAAAGTTCGTCGAGCTATGGCAGGAACGCAAGCACACAACAAGAGCATTTCGCCCCCTCCACCTTGCACTGTAAGCCATGCTCTTGCTTTCTCAGTTCGTCAAACGAGTCCCAGTCACTAACACGTACCAGTCAACACCCCAACGATTCCTACATCAAGAACCATTTTGATATAGATCCGGAGCAGCCCCTCGAGAGTGGCATCTATTCTGAAGTGACCACAGAGAGCATTAAGGAACCTGACTGGCAGCGTACATTTCTCCTTGCGCATCGTCTGTTCGAGGCTCATTTCCTACCCCTTCAGATGACCATATTGGTAATCACCTCGACTCTATATATGGCTGTTACCGAAGGTGGCTCCGACCCTCATAACGTGGACTGGATCTTCCAAATCTGCAAGGTTCTTCGCACTGTTGGTCTTGTGGAATGTGTACTTCTCCTGTTTCTATATGAGCGCTTCCACAAGATCGGTGCGACTACTCGCGAGAGGGAGATGCAAGAAGCAGGTTTGGCTAAGGGCATGTGCTTCTCTCACCGAAGCCTGAGAGCCAACTTTTTCGACTACCTCACGTTCCCACTTGTTGCGCCGCTCTATGGCTCAATACCCTCCGCCCAGGCTCAACTCATGCATTTTGTCACCCATGATCTAGTATATACGGTCAGCAAGAAGGTGACACGGCAAAGAGCAAAATCATTTATCGCAGAAGTTCTATCATAGAGCACACGACGTTTTTAAACCTTTAATCATCCTTATTTGGTCCGGCTTTCCGCTTGTCGTTCAGCCAATCCACATGAGCTTCTTCTTTCGACTTACAATATCCCCTTGGGACTTGTCAGACGCCAAGCGTTTGGAGTTTTGAACCACCGCTTTTTGTAGCGTGTGCAAATAGAGGACTTGACGTGATATGCATGGCACCGGCACTGGCATTTTAGATATGGGATCAATTTTACCGGGCCCTCGGAGTTCTTGGAGCACAGCGAAGGGTTTGGGGATTTTTCCTGCTTGCATTCGTTTAAACGGGGAGGAGGTCTAAAGAAAGAAACAACTGGCTCAATTCGAGCCCCTGCTTCGCATTTGCGAGGGAAGCGTTCAGTCCGATTCGGGGGCGGGCTAGCCCAGCTAAGACAGGGTTTGCAATGCCACAGCAGCCCAGTCAAGAAGCAAAACGTAGCTCGATAATACCTAATTACGATGTACATAGGCCTGAACAGCACTTCCAGCCTGGGGAGCAAAGGCCGGAAGTCAGAAGTAGTTGTTAGGCATTACAGCTAAGCAACCAATGATAATGTCGTATTGCTCACGATATCAATCGATTGTAAAATCCCGTTCAGTCTGTATCCTATGCAATAGTGACTTGCAACAAACAAGCTCTTCACTCCTTTCACCGTCGCCTTTTAAAGGTGATCTCCATGAACTCTAAGCTGTCCACGGCATAGCATATCGTCGCGGTTCGCGCTTTCTTGTTCGGCATATGAATATCCCGGCTTTTCATGACAATAAACTCGCCATCAATACAACCTTAATTGTCGCGACGTATTAGATCCGGCCATGGCCGGACTTAGTGCCTAGTGCTGGGTGGCATTCGAGTACAACTGAAGCCCACCGTTGTGCATGCGATCTACGCTGGGCCTCTCTCTAACACCGGCTTACCTCGGAGAATACGCTTTTGAGCTTCGAATAGACGTATGTTTGTGGTGAGCAACTTGATGCGCTCAGCGAAGCAGAACTGAAGTATAAATATATAGAGTAGCAAAGTTCATTCAATTGCAAATATAACCAGTCTTTATTCAGATTCGTCTACGCCTCTATATATCTATTATCACATCTCTCTTCGATCCTTCTCAATTCAAGTAGCTGCTAGTATCCAGAGATATCTCAAGCTGCAGAATCATCCTCAAACCTTTACAAAAAAACCATGTCTATCTTTAAGGATGTTAATAAGGTGTCTCGCGCGACGGACGGTCGCCAGGTCATACGTATTGGCGTCTTCATTCCCGCAGGTTGCCAACTGCTCGACGCAGCGGCGGTAGATATTTTTGGATCGATGAGCTACGAATATGTGTCGTTGCTAGGACATCTTACGCCCAAAGTTATCATCGACAATGCACCCTCGGTTGAGATACACTACATCGGCTCAGTGCAAGCGGGAGAAAGCATCCCTATGACATCGAACCAGGCCGTTGTCGCGACAAATCACTATAGCGACCCTGAAGTCGCACCTGGGAAGCTCAATATCGTCGTTGTGCCGGGCCCTGATCCTGCGGCCAACTTCGATAAGGGCGCGATCGAATGGTTGCGTCAGCAGGGCGCCACGGAGGGCGTGGATATTCTAAGCGGTGAGTGAATCTTGACCCCATGTATCTGAATACTCACTTTACGACTCTTGGGAATCTTGGTAGTCTTCGTTTCCCGTCAAATGCCAGAGTCGTAAAGCCCGTCGCTCCTGTAGTCCCCTTCATCAGCTCCAAACACAACGTCAGCTAACTCAATATCGCAGTCTGCTCCGGAATCATGGTCTGCGGCGCGGCCGGGCTCTTGAAGGGGAGAGAGGTCTGCGGCCCTCGAGGGATGCAAGAGCTGATCAAGCAGAAGGGGTTCGAGCCGAAGATGTTGAGAGGTGACGAACTGCGATGGGTGCAGGACGGCAACTTTTGGTCGAGTGGTATAGCACCCCCCTTTTATTCGTCTCTATTCCATGCCTTTCGTCTCCAGTGATGGGAGATTCAAGCTGACGAATGTGATAGGTGGCGTGACAAACGGCAACGACCTCGTCGCGGCGTATGCTCGCGCCTCGCCCAAGTACTTTCCTCGGCCAATTGTCGAGATCGCCTGTGAGGGGCTGGAGGTTGGAGATCGGGATCAGAAGTATCTCAAAGGTTAATATTACCCACCCATCTCTCTCTCTCTCTCTCTATCTATCTATCTACCTTTCCGTCACTCCCCTT
This sequence comes from Astrocystis sublimbata, assembly GCA_022453515.1. Taxonomy (NCBI): domain Eukaryota; kingdom Fungi; phylum Ascomycota; class Sordariomycetes; order Xylariales; family Xylariaceae; genus Astrocystis; species Astrocystis sublimbata. Next base: position 119,128 of record JAJNNY010000061.1, on the reverse strand, counting down.
TTCCTTCTCATGTTTGGCATTGTAGGAATATAGAGCACTTTGCTGACGCGGAATTTGATGCAGGAACGAATCTGGAGAAACATATTGCAGATCTGGTTGCAGCGAGTGCGGTTAAGGCCAATGCGTGATGTGAAAAGACACCTTAATGACGGACGAGGGTCTCGAGGGTCATGACTCGCCTCCTCAGCTTGATTAGTTTCGGACACAAAAATACTTGCCAGATGCATCAATAACGTTATAACGTTATATCCAATCAGGTTGTCTTTGTACAATTGTTGTATTCATATGCAGTTCACCTTCGCTTCAATGAATCTCTTGGGTCAATCTTGGCAGCATGGATCTGGGATTTAGATAATCAGGACAGCCCTCCGCATTCCCTACCTAATGTATCGTTCTTGACAGCACTGCTGTCCAACCTTGTAGGAGATATCATTGAACCAATCACTGATCTTACATAGTTGTAGTTCCAGTTAATGTTTCTGGAAAACTCACATCGATCTGGCTAAGTTTAGATAAGGCACCTAAGCAAGCTACCTAGACAAGCTACCTAGGCAAGTAGTATATGCAAAGATCAGATTCAGGCAAAGTGGAACCCTAGGTCGACTCATGAACAGACGACCGTTGCTTGCTTCAACTACCTAGGTACGTGGACTGGGGTGCTAGACAAGCAGGCTTTCAACAGGGTCCTTCACCGACCTTGTTGAGCGTGTCTGCAATGCTGTGGGAAGTCGGCGAGGTCAGCAAGGTTCCAAATACCTCTAGCACCACCTTCATTCACCCTTCACAGCGATTTGAATAATTCTAATGTCGCATGCTTTCGAGACTAGCAACGGCCGCCCAGACTTGGAAGTTATGTTGTCTGTGTGTTAGGTTGTAAGAGGCCCTGATGCATTGGGAAGTACATGTCAAGCCAGGTAAGGTAACCGGGGTCGTAGACAAGGTCATGGTAAAGCCCAGGTTCTGGTTGACGAACGATACCTTAAGTAATAATTGCAGCACCAAATAGTACATTCTTACTAGGTAGGTATGAGAATTGCCAAGACTCTGTGTAAAAGGCCCGGGCAAGCTGCTTGTCCACGAACTCAGGCACGCTAGAAGGTAAAGAAGCTAAGGTGAACCAGAACCTGCAGGTGGTGAAGTACAATCGCACGTCGCGCGTGATAGAAAGGTTGCGGCGCAACGAGGAGACTCGTAGCGAGCGGAATGGACCTAAGTAGGTGTACCTAGGCGGAGTCAGCAGGTGCATTAGCGGGAGTGAGCTTGGGTAAGTTGGCCTTGAGTGGATCATCTAGTGGGCTTTTGGGGAAAGTGGGGGGTGTGGGATGCGCGACCAGGCCGCCAACCATATTTTTTTTCTCGGCTGCTGCTGCGTCTGCCTCTGGTAGAAAAAAAAGTTCTGAGCGCGAGCCGTCAACTCTATCTCTTCACCTTCATCCCAATCCGAGTTGCGACCACTTCACCCCCCCTCCCCCAACATCCTATCCCACCCTTGGCTCAGCAATCCCACATCGGTCGCCTAGTCAATCGTCTCGGGTCTTGCCAGTCATTTGTTCTCGCAGACTGCGCTCTTCTGCCCTGTCGAAGCACCCCAGAGCAAGCCAATTGCTGCACAACCAGCCAACATGTCCATGACACCAGTCGCTCTCTATGGGCTCGAGGTCCCGCCTCTAGGGGTCTTGGTCCCGGCCATGCTAGAGGATAGCATGCCGGATGCTTGCGTGAGTAGCCTTTCCTCCCCTCATGTCGGCGCTCGCCAATAGCCACCCAGTACAGTACTTATACAGCCCTCTTTCTCAGTATCGCATTACCATGGCCGCCCTGGACCCTACTGAACCTCCCGAGGCCGATGAGGATGGAAACATTCCCAGCGTCCCCCGCTCTACCCTGAAGCTCGTCCGCAAGCGCGTCATCCTCGACGACGGCATGGATGTCGACGACCTGCGCCAGATGATGGTTGGGGATGACTCTGAATCTGACTCCGACGAGGATGATGATGAGCCAAATGGCGGTCCCAGCGATAAGGCCAAGTCGAAGAAGGCTAAGGTCGAGGCGCTTAAGAAGCTTATCGCTGCTGCCAACGAGGAAGACGATGATGAGGAGATGGAGGATGCCAAGCCCAACGGTAAAGCTGGCAAAGCCAGGAAAGGCAAGGAGCCTGCAACTTCCGACGAGGATGACGACGACGAGAGCGTTTCCGACGACGACGACGACGACGACGACATTGAGGAGCTGGTTATTTGCACACTAGACACCGAGCGTGTAGGTCAGCCCCTCCCCATCATCACTTGCTCCTGCGTACTGACACTCCTTCAAGAACTACCAACAAACCCTGGACATCACCATTGGTCCTGAGGAACAGGTCTTCTTCGTTGTCAAGGGGACGCACGCCATCCACCTCACCGGAAACTACATTGTCGACGTCGACGATCTTAGCGACTCTGAGGGCGAGGACGAGGACGACTTTGATCTGCCTGAGGGCATTGATGGTATGGACGAGTACGATTCTGACGACGATTCCGAGGCCGATGATCTCGATGATATCTCAGACCCTCGTATCACGGAGGTCGAATCAGACGACGAGGAAGCTCCTGCGTTGGTTGCCTCGAAGAAGGGAAAGAACAAGCGCCCCGCCGAGGAGGAGGCTGAAGGCTTAGACGCCATGATTGCCAAGGCTAACTCGGCCGAGGAGGGCAAGCTGAGCAAGAAACAGCAGAAGAAGCTCAAGAACAACAAGGGCGAGCCTGTGGCTAAGGACGAGGCTGCTAAAGAGACTCCCACCAAGGGCGATAAGAAGGTCCAGTTTGCCAAGAATCTCGAGCAAGGTCCCACCGGCTCTACCGCCGCCGAGAAGGGTGGTGCTACCTTGGGTGTCAAGGTGGTTGGAGGCGTCACGCAGGACGACCGCAAGATTGGTTCCGGCCGGGTTGTAAAGAAGGGCAACAGGGTTGAGGTGCGATACATCGGTAAACTGACCGATGGCAAGGTCTTTGACTGTAGGTGACTCCCTTTCGTGATATTTCGGGTCTATGGCTAACTTCTCATAAAGCCAACAAGAAGGGCAAGCCCTTTAGCTTCAAGGTCGGCTCCGGGGAAGTGATCAAGGGATGGGATATTGGTGTTCAGGGAATGTCGGTTGGTGGTGAACGCCGCCTCACTATTCCTGCTCACCTCGCCTACGGCAGCAAGGGCGTGGCCGGTATTCCTGCCAACAGTCAGTTGGTGTTCGACATCAAGCTGCTCGGCATTAAATAAACGGACCATTGCGAGATACTATCCATTGGGCTTGATCCCCTAATCTCGGTTGGTGTTCATTGGCTATCAGTCCGCTGATACCGACCTGGCTGTACTCTCTACCTACTTGGGTATCGACTTTGTCCCCTCCGACCGGTACTGAGCATCTCTGAGATGAGTTTGACGACGGTTCGCGAGGATTGTGGCGCTGTTGGGTCTCTGACTTGTGTGTGTCTTTTTTTACGAGGATGCCGTCTTCATCAGATGTGGGAAGCAGACGTCGTGGAGGATGACGAGATCTGCATTGCATCAATGGCGTAACCAAAAATTGTTTTCGGCGACACAGTTTCCTAATTCCCCAAGATAAGGGGGCATATACCTAGTGCGTACCTACGTTATGTTCCATATGGTAGTTGCGATACCTGAGAAATGAATGAATAATCTTAGATACTATCGCGCTTTCTACACATGAAGTGACAGGGATATGCGGCAATGACCGGACACCAAAGCACTAAACGATGCCAGTCATTCGTGTACGATGACTACTAGGTATTTCTAGATGACTCCTGCCTACACAGGTAAGTACCTAGCCTTTGTTATGTACATGACACCCCGTGGGTGGAGGCGGAAGGCGCTTCCGCAGATAGCAAGCACCCCGTTTCCGTTGCTGTTTCCTCCAACTACCGGTATCCAAGTGGATGGCAGCTGCGATGATGTGATGGTGCGATGATGTGATGGTGCGATGATGAGCTGTTACACAATGGTACCGTACAGAAAAGCGAAACAATCTTCACAACCCGCCTCTCCACGCACTAAGGGCTCTGGACCTGGCTCTTCCAAATGATCATACCCATCGAAAGAACCAGCCTCTACCAGTCTCTTGTCTGGGCGTGGCTAAGCAGCGCCACCGGTTGGATGACGTGCTGCTAAACATGTTTTGAAAAGGCCTACTTAGCAGAATCCATCCTTCTTCAAGGTCGAGGGACAAGCTTCCAGTTGCTGGCTGGCGTCGCCCGTGGTATTGGCACTATTATCGATGCTCATCCGTCCTTTCCAGCCGAAGTCTTGCAGCCACCAGCATCATGGCGACACTCGTACTCGAGGATGGGGTATCGTCTGTAGCCACCTCGTCGCCCTCCCCATTCTCAACCGGCGAGAGATTTGAGCGACCTCGGAAGACCAAGCGTCAAGGCTCATTCATATCGCTTTTGCAGACACTGACCCGGAGCCGTATGTTGTCCTTCTGCACCAACTAGCTTGTATGTGCCCTGGTCAACTGACTCCGGAAAACAGCATCAGTCCATTCGGGAAGAGAGTCGCCGGTATGGCTGTCTCAGTCGCCTCCGCTCAGCGAGAAGTTATCTAAACGACGTCAACTCTTTGGGAAGATGTCTCTTCCTTTCCTGAGCCACCCGTTTGGTGGGCCCGTCACCATAATCCATCGTGTGAAAAAGAAGTCGAGGCCGTCCTTTCGCTCAGTGGAGAGGACATCGGACAAGATCATGCCAGCTAGTGCTCCCGCCCTTCTGTCTACATCAACATCGAATAGCAATACAAATTCAAGCGGCAAGTCTTCCGGCCCGACCAACGATGCCAATACTACGCCAGCAACCTCCTTCGAATCAAAGGTGTCTGGCAGAGACATCGATCCGGTGGAGCAGAGGTCCACGAGCATAGTACACCACAAACAACCCGAGGCAATTGCGGACCCTGGCCTGGCTACGATCCAAGAGAGGGTGATAGAACCACCATCACCCACTATTGTGACTGTCGAGAAGGCCGCAGCCGCCAAGATATACCTTGAAACATACTTTAACGAGAAGATGAACAAACCCTCTCCTCGTTCGCTTCGCCGAAGGTACTTGGAATGCGAGCTTGGCCACGACCTTGGCCTAAGCCAGACTGAGAAAGATGTGCGGCGAGCTCTGTTTTATCAGCACGAGACGAACCATCTCCGTCAAAGTCGTGTATTGGCTTCTAGAAGCCTTGGTGCCACGAATGACGAACATAGCGACTTGGCTGGCGACTATGAAGTTCTTAAAATCCTGGGCAAAGGAAGCTTCGGCGTCGTCAGACTCGTCCGTGAGAAACAAATGCACAAGGGTCACCAGCAACGCGGCCAGGTGTATGCCATGAAGGTGATTCGTAAGTCAGCAATGCTGAGGACAAGTCAGGAAGGACACCTACGAGCCGAGAGAGACTTTCTAGTTGCCTCTGAAGGATCGCGATGGTAAAATAACAGAACCCGAGCCAGCCACCCTGGCCCGCCTGGTCAAGCATACTAACGAGAGACATAGGATTGTCCCGCTCATCTCAAGCTTTCAGGATGCTGCAAATCTTTATCTTGTCATGGATTACATGCCAGGCGGAGATTTTCTCGGGCTGCTCATCCGTGAGAATATCCTGAGCGAGCCCGTGGCCAAATTCTACGCGGCCGAGATGATTCTTTGCATCGAGGAGGCGCACTCGCTGCGTTGCATACACCGCGATATCAAGCCGGACAATTTTCTGGTCTCGGCCTCCGGACACCTCAAGATTTCTGACTTCGGATTGGCCTTTGACGGCCACTGGTCCCACGACACCGGCTACTACCACACTCAGCGCTACAGTCTGCTTCAAAAGCTCGGACTGTCGGTGGAAGGCGATGCGGCCGATCGCGCAGAGGGCCTCCAAGGCTCGATGAAATGGGCCCAGGGTGTCACACATGCCATGCAGAAGCATGAGCGCCAACCAGAGCCGGCGGGCTCTGGCATGGCCTTAACTTTGCGCGACGAGCCGCTCCTCAACTGGCGCAACCGCTGTGGTAATCGCACGGCGGCTCGGTCGTGCGTCGGTACGAGCCAGTACATGGCGCCTGAGGTCATCCGTGAAGGCGACTACGACGCCAGATGCGACTAGTGGAGCCTCGGTGTCATCTTATACGAGTGTCTCTACGGCCACACACCCTTCCTATCGGAGGAGGGCGGGCGGCAGCAGACGAAGCGAAACATCGTCAACCACGAGCAGACGTTCGCTTTCCCGCCGCGACCTGCGGTTTCAAGACGGTGCATGGACCTCATCGCGAACTTGGTGTGTGTCCGAGAAAACCGTCTCTCATCGAAGCGGTATCGAACTCAGGGGTCAGCAGAGCCGGCCTGCACGAGCCGCGCCAGACTACGGGCAAAAGCCATCAAGGATCGCTCGGTCTATCCGCACGATGCCGAGGATATCAAAGCGCACAAGTGGTTCCGTGACATACCCTGGGACCAGCTACACCTCATCACGCCGCCCTTTGTGCCGCGCATCGCCGACATGGAGGACACGCGCTATTTCGATGAAGAGGAGCCCATCTCGGATTGGTCCGATTCAGACAGCGAGGACTCAGACGATAACAACACGGAGACGAAGGGCTCGGACTTCCCACCCACAGCAGCAGCTCTTGAAGTAAATCCGCTTGTGGCGAACAACTCTGCTACGACTAGCCAACAAGGCCAATTCGCAACACCAATGCCCCAGGCTGATTGTTTCGGCCATAATGCACACCCGCAGACGGCAATCCGCCGCAGCTCGCAGAAGATGGCGGCCATGCAGGTTGATCTAGCCGTCTTCCCGCGGCACACTCGCAACATGCTTGCGCAGTTCGTGGCCGTGCCCTATGACTCGATACGCCTGAAACGCATGGACCGAGACATACATGCTCTAGCAATAGCTAGTAGTAATCTATTAACATCGACGGCGTCCTTTCCAACCCAGTCTCCAGCTACGCATGCGGCGTTGCTTGCGGAGCAGATGAAGACGTTTGTGCGCACGTTCGGCCGGCGCGAGCGGAAACGGCCGCGGGACCGTCTGCTCCGTGACCGCAACACGAAGGCGACGGTTCTGAAGATCCGCAAGCAGACGGCTTTTTTGGGGTATACGTTTAATCGCGCCATGGATGTTGATGCGACGCTTGTGTCGTCGGTGGACAGGGTGTCGATCTCGTCGGCTCCGGAGGCTCCGGGCGTGTACTTGCATGGCGGGAAGCGATATGGCTGGCTGCAAGCTGGAGGAGCAGCTGATTCTGGGGTGAACTTGGGCGTGACGAATCCGTGGGGGGCAGTCGACGGCGGGCTCGTGAATTGTAGGCCTGGTGAAGCTGCCCACGTGACGGCATGGGGAGCTTCGCCTCAGGATTCGAGGAATGGGAATGTGTGGTGATGCAACACGCCGCGGTACCCTACGGAACTCACAGCTCGGAGATGCTTCAGTGCTAGGTCGGTGGTCTATGGAGGGAAGAAAACGACAAACTATTTGAGAGGACTGGGCGGTGAGACTTTGTTGCTTCATTGAAAGAAAAAAAGGAAAAGGAGAAAAGTCACAATGTGACAAGAATCAAGGTTAGAGCGGTATCAATAGCCTCACGTCGAATCATCCTATAGTCGAGTAATTGGTATCATAAATGCCCTATGTACCTAGAAAGAAACCAAAGCCTCATCTTTCTGATCCGCGTGCAAGGGTATCATTGATATTAATATTCCGGACTCAAAATGTAATTCGCATATTCCTTTGAAACTCCAGCTCCTGAACTACATTCGCATACGCATGGTATCGTGGGGCACGTGTGATTCGCTTTGTCATAACGTCATTATAGGCATCAAGGTCTGCAATAGACAACAACAGCAACAGACTGTGTCCATCCAAACCATCGTCACCATTTCATCTCGGCATCAATCCCCTGGTGCGCAAGCGCGTCCGGGACCATCCCACTCATCACTGCTTTCGCGTTCAGGATCTCCCACTCGAACTCGCTCAACTTATTCAGCTCAGCGGCGTAGAAGAGCAAAGAAAGCAGCAACGAGGCGACGCCCGCGACGAGACCGAGGCTGCTGCCCACCAGCAGCCCGAAAGCGCCCTTGCCGTCTGGTAGGAACCAGATCCCGACGGCGCTACCCACGAGAACCGCGCACCAGAACGCGAAGTGCGCTACTCCGAGCTGCCGCTGCCGGTGCGCGTACGCGGCGTGCCGTGAAATAACGTGCAGGATCTCGTCGTAGGCGGGTAGCGGTAGCCGTGGCGGGGTGCCGAGCTCGAGATTCGAGAGTTGGTAGTCCCAGGCGGCACGGTCGCGGGAGCTGCGTCTGAACGAAGATGCGGTCGGGGAGGGGAGATATGTCCCCTGCTCGATGGCTGTTGCACGGGCGCCGATGGTGGTTATCCCGGCCTCGGTGGACGTGAAGCTGTGCGGTGTGACGGGCCTGCCTCTTTCTCTTTCTCTTTCGCGCTTCCCCCCTTTCGGCCGGATGAGCGAGCGGCTGTTGTGCGTGCTGGGTGTAGATGTGCCGCCGCGATGGGGCTGGATCTGGGTCACGGTGCCTGGCTTCTTGGTGGGATTCATGATCGATGCGCCGCTTGGAAGAGCGGTGGGTTCCCGTGTGGGAGATGGGGATCTGGACCGAGATCTGGACCTGGACTGTTGCCGACGGCGTCTGTGATGTGGCGTTGGCGTGTGGAGAATCAGACTTGCGTTAACGGAGAAGTGATCGCTGAGGCTGCATCCGAAATCTGGATGACGAGCCATGAGCCCCACACGCGTGTCCTTGACCACCCAGCCGGGCGGCGATGCGCTCATCCCGACGCCATCATCTGTATAGGTGTTGTGCGCGCTGAGGATCTCACTCAGATCAGTAGGGTAGGCGTGCGGGTTGCCGCCCCTCGAGAAAAAGATGTAGTCGACCCGTTGCCCATCTTCATCCGGCGCCTCAGGGGAGATCAGCATAGGCCGCTTCCCTGAATGTAACGCTCTCTTTTCTGAAGACGACCATGACCAGGTGTTGTACGGGCTGTTGCTTGTCACTCCGTTGTCTGTGACGTTGAATGCCGCCGCTATGAGAGGTTGCGTGTTAGAATGCCGGTGTACATGAAGGGGACTTGAAAGGCCTGTTTTGGTATATGAAAAGAAATCAAGAGAGGACCGAGACGGCGGATGAGAAAATTGAACAATGCATACTGGGAGTAGGACGGCCGCGAGCTCGCTCCAACCCATTGGATGGTGGACCTAATGAGCTGTCTGGATACATTACACGCCATGCGTCCCGAATAGTAGCATGCGAGGTCAACAAACGGTACGGCAGGGAGAAAGGCGCAGTATCTAAGCCTGCAAGCACGACGGCAAGATGACCGCGTTCAGAGGCATTGCGAACAAGCTTTGCGATTTGCCACGCTTGCGACAGACGATGGACCATGTAACTGCTATTCTGCGAAGGCTCGCCATAGGTGGAATCTACCTGTAAAACGGTTAGCTGCTTCGAATGAGTCAAGCGGTGCGCTATGGTTCTCAATTACATTTGTGTTGAAAACCTCGACCACATCCTCTTCACCTTCACCGTAGCGAATCCGTGCGCACGCGATACCTTGGGCTCCAGCAGAGAAGTCGCCTCTCAATAGTCTGGCCGGCCGACCACATAACGAGAAAGGCACCACTGTCACACTTGAAGTTAGGAGCTATATTTATCATGGGATGCACTGATCTCGCTGCGCTGCGTAGAATCGGACGGGGACCGCCACACTCCCCAGGCATTATTTGCCTTGCACATTTTCTAACATTTCACGGGAATGCCGGGAAGCCACGTACTGCTGCTTTCTTCGATGGGCCATCTTGATAGGATGACAAGCCCGCAACTAGAGGGTCCGCTATGGTACAGCTTTCCAAAGGGCAAGGTGAAGCGTGTTTCCTGCCTTATGGCGAGGTAGTCGTCGTGCTCGAAACATTCCTGTAAGGCGACAATATGTGGTACCGGCTCTGTGGTTGCCAAGTAGCGCCCGATGGCCGTCATACGCTCTGCGCGGTGGGGTGTTCCTCGCTTCCGACCCCAGCAATTCAAGGTGATGACATTGAGCTCGATGGGTAGTTCGTCCATGGTGGTCAAGCTCTGACTGAGCACGATCTGAGCCAGCGCCGAAAAGTTGAACTCGGAGCGATATGAGTCTGGCGAGGAGGTTGATGAAATTCGAAAAGGCGGAGATTTCCCGTCAAGACGCCAACGAGCATGATACGGTAATCTTAAAGGGAAACCTGTAACAAAATTGGTAGACTATGAGGCCTATGAGCCAATGGCTACAAATTGGGCTTGGCAGGTTGATGTATAAGACGCAGTATTAAGAAGATACACGATGCCTCACGCGATCGTCACTGGTTGAAGGTTAGTGGAGTCTGTAAATTAGATGTAAGTCTTAGGTACCCAAGTAAGACCAACCGGTTTCGTTAGATGCACACACACGTTGTCGGTGGCACACGTACATACACGGTACACGCAATTGGACGGGTGAATATCAGCATGACAGCATTGAACATGGAAAGAGAGAGAGAGAGAAAGAGAAAGATAGATAGAATATAACGCCATATACGGATTGCATGGAGGCTCGTTCGCACCGAAGCCTGAAGGATTCGATATCTCAGGTGGTGAGGTTACACTATGCCTATGTAGGACTGAGGGAGACCTGCCTGTTGCGAACCAGACGATTATCGTTTCTGTATGTTTAAAATGAAGTGACGGTTTCGGGCCTGTCACCTGTGCAGCTAGGCCTAATGTTGCCATGGTTATGGAGCCGAGGGAGCCTTGTCATGCTCGTAGGAGGCGAGGGAGGGGACGGAAGAGGGGAGAATGGCGAGATTGGCGAGAATGGCTCGAGCCTCGAATGGACGGTGACGAGTGAGGCATAGCCCATGTGTGATGATGGCAGTCCCGCCTGTGCCGACCGGTGCACGCACGCCTCCTGTATATGCAATGCAACCACTATGGGAGATTGCGGTGGGAATGGGAGGATCTGCAGCCATTATCACCCACCATATGTTACCTACTTGAGTAGAGATCGAACGCCAAGTTCTGTCAAAAGCCAAAACACGGGCAGACAGACGGTGAGAGGCGAGTGAGAGGCGGGCCGCGATATTAGACCAGACCAGAGGGTGCGGCTAGGGACCTGACCTAGCACCTAGGTCGGTACCTAGTCCTCTAGTGTCGTCGAGTGTCTACGAGTACTACATAGTAGTACGCAAATTACAATGCCCCGAGGCTTAGGTACCTACCTAGGCCCCCTCGGCCCCCAGGACTGACCCAGTTAGGTAGGTCGTACTGCACGTTTGCCGGGCCCATATGCAAATAAGACTCGGCAAGACCTGGGGGCCTGGTCGCCTGGGGGGATTGATTTGTGGTGTTTCCCTCGCGTTCGCCTCTCCCATGTTGAATTCTTTTGCATCCAGGCAAGTAAGTGTCCGGGCATGCCGGGGTGTGGCCAGCCATGGCCAGATTGAGAGAGACCTGGTGGGAGCAGGCGCCTGTAGGTAGATACCTGCATCGGTCACAAGACATCAAGTAAGTACATATGCACATATGCATATATGCAGTATCTCAGGTAGCTGGGGCCGGTGGTGCCCATGCAAAGGCGGGTTTGTACATTAGGGGCCAGCCCCCACATCGATCTCGTGGACTGCCTGCTGCCGATCTGTTGTCATTGCAGCGAGCCCAGAATGACTGCATCTACAGATATTTTGGTGTGCGATGCCGGAGCGTTAGCCTGGCAACTTATCGGGCAGGCAAGGCATTGGGACCGACGACACATTCACGATACCTGACCTACCTTCACACACTATTTTTTTTTATAACACACCGCCTAACCCTTCAAGGTTTGCATACGACGCAAGCGCACCAATACCTCATAAGTACCGAGTAGACAGAGCCAGCCAGCCAGACCGCAACACGGCAGGCAACACGGCAATACCGTAGCTCAGCTATGGCCGAGGCCAACATGCCAGCCATTGCTGGTCCGCCCTCCAAGCGCCGCAAATTACAGGACGAGAGCGCCGACGCCTCGCCCCGCCTCGGGAGTCTCGAGCCGCAGGACGGCCAAGCTGACGGGAAGGGCACACTGCGTGTGTCCATACGCGAAAAGTCACAGGACAGCTCAGCCCGCAGTGGCGACGGCGACAACGACGACGAGGAAACAAGCCGAGAACCAAGTCGTCATCAAAATCGAAACCGAAATGCAAAGCGCGACGAGGAATACTCCTCCAGCGACCGTTCGCGCCACAGCCGCTCCCCCTCGAGCCCGCGATCAAGGACGAGGTCACCGTCACGGTCGCGGTCGCGGTCGCGCTCAGCCTCCGACCCATCATCGACGAGGTCGCCGTCACGCGCCCCTGTCCGCGACTCTATCTCGCCTACACCCCGCGACACCCCTCTCGGCCGCGACAGCGACGACCGCGAAGGGCACGGCGACGACTCCACGCCTCCGGCCCGCCAGCCCGTGCGACCGCACTACACCCCGCGCATGCTGCTCGCCGGCCACCAGAAGCCCATCTCACAGGTCCGCATATCGCCCGACGGCCGGTGGATCGCCTCGGCGTCAGCCGACGCCACCATCCGCATATGGGACGCCAGCACGGGGCGGCACATGGACACCCTCGTCGGGCACATCGCCGGCGTCTCGGCCCTCGCCTGGTCGCCCGATTCTAGGACGCTGGCCTCGGGGTCCGACGACAAGGCCATCCGGCTCTGGGACCGTGTCACGGGGCGGCCCATGAAGGCGAAGCCGCTGCTCGGCCACCACAGCTACGTCTACTCCCTCGCCTTCTCGCCCAAGGGAAACATCCTCGCCAGCGGAAGTTACGACGAGGCCGTGTTTCTGTGGGACGTGCGGGCCGGGAGGCTGATGCGGAGTCTGCCGGCGCATAGTGACCCAGTGAGCGGGATTGACTTTTGCCAGGACGGCACTTTGGTCGTGAGCTGTAGCACCGACGGGTTAACGTAAGTTCGAATGAGACTCGATCCAGTCCTTTTACTTTTACCCTTTGGGGTGTAATAATCTCAGTGCATTGACCGATCTTGTTCCAGACGTATATGGGACACATCAACCGGACAGTGCCTGCGCACACTGGTCCACGAGGACAACCCGCCCATCACCTCGGTCTGTTTCGCGCCCAACGGCCGCTACGTCCTGGCCTTCAGCATGGACTCGTGTCTGCGTCTCTGGGACTACGTCTCCGGTACCGTCAAGAAGACATACTCGGGCCACAAGAACGTGGGGTACAGCATAGGGGGGTGTTTCGGGTCCGTCGACGGCGAGCCCTTCATCGCGGCGCCGAGCGAGGACGGCGAGATCGTGCTGTGGGACGTCAAGAGCAAGGAGGTCGTGCAGCGCATCCAGGGCCACGACGGCGTCTGCTTCTGGGTCGACGTGCACGGGGACGCCATGGTGAGTGCGGGCCACGACGGCAAGATCAGGGTGTACAAACACCAAAGTCCGGTGGCGAAGGAGGTCAACGGCGTGGCGAGCGTGAATGAGGCCCTGGGTGATCTCATGGTCACCGATCCGCCGGCCAAAAATGAAGATATTGAAGAAGATACTAAAGATACTAAAGCAATCAAAATGGAGACATGAGTCGTCTTCTTCTGACAGTTAGATACTTAAAGTAACTGTTCATCCTGTACACTCTCTTCGGAAGACACCAAGTGACTAATATCATGACGCATGCTTTTGAACCCATTCTGTCACGCTTCAGGCATGACGTCGCATTTCCCTGGCCTCAACCATAATGTCATGAAGGACCGGGAATTCAGGGGCCTAGCCCAATGAAGAACTGCTATGTGCCTATTCAACATAACCATGCAACTCAGAGCGAGTGTGACCCAATGCCCATGAAGGTCATTCGAGCTGCCATCATATGGCAATGTGGGTGTTGTTTTGTAACCCTGTGTCTCCAATTGCTCACGTGCGGTGGCGGCGAAAGATTGAGAGCCTGCACAGGTAGACGCTCCGTCGCCAGAAGGCCCGGCGTGAGATGTATCATGCGCATCGATAGGTGAATAGGACATATTGTTTCAGTCACATCTTACCCTTTATGGATCAATAATCATTCCTATATACCCTAGTATAAGACATGTACTTACGTTCGTTAGCAAATGGACCAAGCCTCCTTCGTTTGCCCGATCCAGCTTGTGAGCTGGATTCTGCGAGAAGGTTGGAAATTCGCTTACGACCCAGCGGTTCCATGCCGGCTCGCGTAAGGCTTTGCGATATGATAGCGATTCGAATAGTTTACGCAAAAGATCAACTACAACAAGGGTTCTCGAATTGAAGAGAAATGCAATTTGTAGGAGGAAGAAGTGTCCATACGTAACACGACGCGCCTGATCTGATCTGGTCATTCACTAATCATGCGGGTAGCTGTAGAAAACAAGTAACTCCTAGGGGATCATATGTGCTAAATGGTACAAGTCATCATCACATTGAAGTCGAGTTCTAAATATGCACGCAACCCGGTCATCCCCGATGAAACCTTCAAGGTCTGTACATTACATGCTTGAACCACCGCCATTCGCACCCATGCATGCTGTTGCCCATGCTATTGACGTCGGTTCTGACGAAGCCATCAACAGTGTATGGATAAGAATCATCCCATCATCAAATCGTCTCCCATCCTCCGTTATTGATATCGGCTTCGAGTTTACGGCTGATGTAGCTCGGGACACCGTGGCTGAGCCACATGTTACGGATCATCAAGTCGTATCGTTTCTGGCTGAGGAACAGCTGGCGTGCGTGGCGTAGCCCGACGTCTGTCTCTCCGTATTTATCGATGTATGGCGCATTGCTGAAACTACCCGATACGCGATGCAGATAGAAAATGCAACACTTCCGGACATTGATGAATAGCCCAATGTTTCCTTGGCATCTACGAAGAGATATTATGTTAGTGATTTGTAACGTGCACAATTGGGCATACTTGCGACTTACTTGTATCGCATGTGCTGCTGGGCTCCTCCGATTCGAATCACGGGCCTGTTTGGACCCGGCTCCGGATCTTCGGGAGCCTGGCAACACATGGTCTGCCCACAGAATATATCCCCACACATGAGGCATAGCATCGGATCACCCAGATCTTTGCCCGTCTTGGGGCACCGTCGCTTTGCGCACTCCTCAATGAGCGTGTCGTAATTTCTGGGCAGTCCAACGAGTTCATATATACCTGGATGACTTAGCTGCGCCGACGCAGATAAAGCACATGCTTCATTCGCAGGCATCGTAGGATGTGCTTTCCACTCAAACTTGTGTGTGATCCAGGCATCGATCATTGCGGCCGCATTCCGAGTCCAGCCAAACTGGCTACCGAGGGGTGTCAGCACGGTGCACATCTCGTCGAAAGAGGGCAGCCTGAGGGCAGTCGTAAGTCTAGTGAGTTCGTCGGCTTCCGGGTCCGGCGAGATGTGACTGTTAAAGTCCACGCCGTGGTGAACGTGGAGTAGGGTTGTAGTTTTCCTGAGGAAGACGAGGGCGTATTTTCTGATGAAGGAATGGAGGTTTGACAGTCCATCTAGCGCAGGCTGGTCAAACCCCATGTTTGGAGAGGCACTTGGTGTTTCCCCGAAGTTGGTGCTGACATTCATGCTGGTCATGTTGATGTGGCCGCAGAAATCCGCAAAGTTGTTCATGGCAGGGTCATCTGTATTACGGCTGCCCATATTTTCGAGCCATCTTGAAGGTGGAATGTTCTTCGAGATATGGAATGCCACCTTGACAATCTCGGCAAGGTAACAGAGGCGGACTAGATGCATAGGATCGATGCTTTCCGCAACTGACAGTCCGAACATGGTCTCACATAAAAATATGAAGGGGTCCTGGTCTAGAAGTGGTGCATAGCGATCCCTGTCCATATACTGCTGTGGGAAGAGTTGACAATGTTGAGTCTGGCAGCTTTGCCGAAACTCTGATTCGACTCGATTATTGCCGCCGTGTTTGAGGCCGCCCACTGATATATAGGACGAAACTGTCTCTGACAAGATTCGGAGTTGGATCAATAGCTGTTCAGGCATCTTTTCGATCAAGGACATGCCGTACTGGGCTTCGACGCCTCGTTGCTGAATTTCCGCAGCGGATATAGAAAATCCGACAGCTCGTGCTAGTATGTGGCTCCCAGACAGATCTTCGTCGACACTATCGCTTCCAGACCCAGAGATGAGTTTGTTCTTTCGCAATGTGTCCCGTAACCGCTGATAAACGAGCGTGAGTTCTGAATTGGCTGTTCGCCCCTCCGGGGGTGATCGGGACCGAACGCTCGATCCTGGTGTGGACATAGAAGAGTTTGTGAACATGTCTCCGAACGGAGTACTTGACGGCGTTGAATGAGCCGTGCTGGACTCCCGTAAACGTTCTCTTGTGAGGTCCATCAAGGTGTCGGGCATTTTCATCCGTAAGTAGTTTGAAAATATACTGGTATGAGCCTGTAGCTTCTGTCTACCCGCGGCGTAATGTTCGTTGACATGTTGGTCAACAAAGGTATTAAAGTCGTTACCACTTTGCAGTATACCCGGGTATGATTCCTCCTTGCCATCCCATGTGATAGGTAAGAATGCGTTCCCAAGAGCTTTACACAGTGGGCAAACAAATTCCAACCGGTCAAGGGACTCTGGATGATGGCGGGCGATCTGATGTCCGTGTCTCCGAACGGTGGCATCCATATATGTGTCAAAGCAACTAAAGTGCATGATATGACCACAACCTACGGAGACAGGACCAGACCGGCAGAGTTTGGCTGGGAACCCTTTTCCAATACCTTGCCTTTCAGCCATAAAATTCTGTCCAGAGGAATTGACTTTTTCGACCAGCATTCTGTTTTCATGCGCCAGACCAAACGGGCGGACCTCATCCGCAGACCTGTCTAAATTAGCCGATGTGTTGGCCGCTTCTCTGACAAAATCGGGGTCTTGAAAGTCCGTTTGCCGTAGAATGTGACTTTCGGTAAACAGAGCAAACGTGCCATAAAGGCGCCCATCGTCAGTCTCTTCTTGGCACAGAATACAAGTGCCTGTTGGGTACTTCCAGAAGTTCTTACGCTCCTCCAAAGGTTCGGCGTCTTCGAGATCTTCTAGGTCCTCCTCTCCCCAGTCTACATCACCCTGCATCTCTAAGAAGTTCTTTTGCTGTTGCTGGAATTGGGCCATGACTTTCGCTTGGCGATCTTGGGCGGCTTTTTTCTTCTTCTCCCGCTCTTCCTCGTCATTCTGCAGGTTAGCTGGCGATGCGGTGTCGATACGATCCAAGGGTATTCCTAACCGCGTGTAAGCGGTGTCGAAATGTTGTGGAGATCTCTGTCTCATCCGTTTGAGTATGAGGGCAATTTTCGGATGACAGGCTTTGTACTCTTCCTTGGCGGACAAGAGGTCCAGGAGAGAAACTATTGTTTTCGCAGCCGGGGACTCCGACAGGAAGTTACCACGGGCTTGCGTTGTTAAAGCAATACGGATGAAGGAACTCGAATCAAGCGAGTCGCTTTCATCTGATTTGTCTTCAACAATAGCAATGAGCATTAAGTGTAGGACGACCTGCAAGAATGTCTCAACCCGTGTAGAAGGCACTTTGGGAGTGAAACGTGCAGAAACAAGCGGATATAGCAGAGCAAAGTATATGATCTGTCCAAACATGCCCGTTGATGTAAATTCAGCAAGCCCCATAAAGGCACCTGTTTCGATTGGCTTGAGGTTGGGCTCAAACACGATCTCTTCAATCGGTTTTCCCGTTTTCTTTGCCATCCATTTACGATAGGCTGTTTCCGACTCTTCTCGTTGGTTCTTGTTGTAGTGGGCTACGTAAGGGTCAATGTCTTCGATGAATTGCGGTTTCAGTTCGAAAGTTCCGACGTCCGAAACACCCTCGGGGTGTTTGAATGTAGCGACCTCGTCGAGGACTTTGTGAAAATCTTCAAGTTCCTGGAATTTCTCTGGTAACTTGGCCGAGATCTCATTGAAAGAAAGGGGTCGGAAGCAGAGGATGTGAGTGATATCACGGTGCAGCCCCATCAGATGCGTCTGTTGCTCATCCGAGGTTGGTATAAGGGCGGTGCGATCACTCAACAATACAATCAAGAGATGTATCATGTCTTCCACGACATCGAGGTGTTGGGTGGCATCTTGCGCAGCAGTAGTCATTTCGTAGAACCCCTTTACCCATTTATCCATTCCAAAGCGGTCTACGATGGAAGCGAGGACACGCCCAGGGTTGCAGACTACCATGGCAGTCTGGAGTAGAAATATGTCTCGTGCGTGGGTGACATCTCGTGTGACTATAGTTCGATAGGTCATGGCCTGGTGCCGGAGGCTGATCCCGTTGCGAACCCACATGCCAGCCTTGATCTGGGCAAGCCATGTACACACACGCAGTGGAAAGTCAAATGCGGCCATCAAGTAATCCTCGGGTTGGTAGTCCTTCTTCGGTAACGATTTGCGTCCCATGGACCTGGGCTTCATTTTCAGTTCTTGCGAGGTGAAACTCAGGACAGATCTCAGTTGATCGATGGACATATGCTTTCCACATTCAACCAGCCATGATAGCGTGGAATGCAGCGCATGATGAAAGCTGATCGGTTGCTCCTCCACGACGAACTTGACGACGTCGTACTGGGTGCCTTCTCCTGCGAACTCAAAATCGGTAAGCGTTTTGAAGCGAACCTCATCTTTGATCTCTGACTGGGTGAACCGAGTTCGCTCAGCTCCAACTGAATTGATTATGACAAGCTTGGCAGTAAGCCTGATGGCCCTAGACAGGTATTGAGAGTCCTGCTCAGGGAGGTATCGAAACGAGCCCGATAAAAGACGACAGAGCTTATTGATCTCTCTCGTCATCAAGGACGCACCGATCCAGCTATCGGTCTCATATTCCACATGTTCGCCTACAGCGCGCACGTTCGGACAAATTCCCTGATGTAGTTTCACCAGGTCAAGGAATTGAAGCAGGTATCTTTCCTCTGTTCGCATGCGCTCTTGAACATGGAGAGAGCCTAAAAGGTATTTCAGATCTACGTAGAAGTGATACATTCGCCTATTAGTGACCGATCCAGTATCGAATCCAAGGACTGCATTAGATGCCACGTCGAAAGGGTGACCGACTTGCCGCGTGGATAGGAAAGTATAGACAATGGCCATGAGTGTTGTCAAGAAGTTGCCCCTCTCTACCACCTCGGCGGTAATGGATGGTGTTGTTAGCATTTGTAGTGAAATGTTGATGATTGACTGTTCTGGCTCGCGGTCGCCGATGAGATATAGCTGTGCTAACGTGGTGTATAGCGCGGCGAACCGCAACCCCAGAATTCTCTTGAACTCGGGTATTGTGACCACGGTAGAGATGTAGAGAGCACGAAGATCATTCCGCACTTTCTTCCACATTCGAAGATCGAAAAGCACTAGCCAATCCAGACGTACACGCTGGAAGACGTCCTCGAACGGATGCAAGTTATCGCGCTCAGTGTAGGCGGCAGGTGTCTCGACCCAATATCTCCCTGGTCTGGGGGGTTTATTTCCATCTGACTTGGCCAGACCAAGTGTTTTCGGGATGTCCAGGTTCATAGCTTTAGCATAGACTGTTGGCGCAATAAGGGGCTCCGCGGTGTCCGAGTCGGATGGTGTGAGATCCCTGTCCCGGGCGACACGCCTTGGTACGGGTGGCGGAGGCGGAGGAGGCGGATAACCTGCCAAGGTGGCCTCCTCTTCCTCGAGAGAAGCAACGGTCGGTCCGATCCAATCCGTGACGTGGCTCCCCTCACCTGTGGTTGTCCCAGGACGAGCATCCACCATCATCACGTCGTCTTCGTCGTCGTCATCATCATCATCGGCATCGTCCTCATCCTCATCTTCCTCTTCCTCACTAGATGGAGTCTGGTTACCCTCGTCCATATCTTCGTCTTCGTCCTCATTATCGCCGTCGGAGTCGAGGAGATCAGCGAGTGTTCGTCTATCCGCGAATATCCTTGCTTGCCGGATGAGGATAGTGGCGGAATGAGTTTCGAGGGGGTCAAGACTCATTTTGTCCTCATCTTGAAGGCCATCTTTGCCGGGCATAGCATGACTGCCAGCACTACCCATGCGCCAGGGGTTGAGCAACTCTTCGCAAACGACGTTTCTCAAGATGTCGCTATCGTTACCTACAGAGCAGCCGGCGATATCGTTCAACCACTCAATCATGGTGCCACACATTTGTTCTCGAAATGTATCGCGCGAGGACCTGATGGTGACGGTGATCTTGATCTGCTCGAGAATGGCGGCACATCTCAGGAGCCTCTTTATATCGGTATCGTATTTCAGTATGCTTCTACCGATCGAGTCGGTTTCGATGGCTCTCTGGTATCCTTCATCCAGAGTAGTGCTACAAGCCCGGGCGACCTGATCCTGAACCTCTGTCACAGTATGTTTCTCATCGTTCCACAGCAATAGGGCGAATTCTTCGGGCGAGTCGATGTCGCCGCCGTTGTATGTAGACTTAAGGCGAGACTCTTTCTCGTCGCGTTGTATGGACTCTTTGGTTTTGGGGTGGCGCAGCTGCTCAGGGGCGCAGGAGATGACGTCGCAGATGAAATCGATGACCCTCGAGATGGTGATGCGGATGTTGTTGGCGAGATCGGCGGGAAGCGAGGCGTCAGTCTCCTTCCCCTTTCCCTTGGCTCGGTCTTGATCATGCTCGCTGTGTATGGTGCAGAACATGGGCAGCTTCCAGGCCTCGGGGTCGCCGCAGTCACAACAGCCACTGTTGCCGGGGGAGATGGAGATGCGCACCATGTGGCCGGTATGATCGGTGGCGTCGAAGCATTTGCTGCATAGACAGCAGGTGTCGTCGGTGCTACAGGTCCTGCAGCCGTACGTGGCCTCGCCTACCCGGAAGATGTGGCCGCATGCCTTGCCCCGGGCGGACTCGGTGTACTCGGCACCCTCCATGGCGCCTTGGGCCTCTCGGAGCTTCAGAGGACCCTTCTTGGTGAGCCTGCCGTCGGGGAAGAACAGGCGCACGTAATCGGGCCGCCCCCCTGCCATGGACCAGAAAAGGCTATACAACAGTTCACGACAGGCAGCATCCCCGTAGCGGTAGCCATGGTGCCTGGGCAGCTGTCTGAAGAGCTCGCAGAGCTGCAGCTCCTGGGTAGACATAGTGCTGTCCATGATGATGAAGCGAATTTCATTTGACCATGTTTGATTCAAAGGACGACGGCCGGTTGGATGGGCCCGGGACTGAATGAGTCGTTCGCTGTGTGGTGGATGGTGGGTGTGGTGTGTAAGTTGGTTTAAGTTGGGTGTGGGCTTTGATGGCTGGAAGTGTGTTACCTAGGCGGGCATGGCGGGCTCGGGCGAGCTCGGCGGGGTGCCGTGGAGGGTAAGGTGGATGGATGGTGGGGGGTGCTGCATTCGTTGCATACCCATGGACAGCTCCGACGTTGGTTGGTTCCTTATCAGCAATCAGAGTTGCGTCACGGCGGTTGTCACGGCGGCTACTCCGGCTTCCCTTACCTTCACTCGCTTACATACAAAACCCACTGCCGAGACAGCGCGTGGACCTTCTGTCTGCTTACCTAAATGCTTAGGTACTTACATAGTAGTTCCAACTACTGGCTAAGTCACCTCATGCTATGTAGTTTACTAGCACCAATCTCGCCAGTATCAATGGTCGGTCTGAACTCACTTGAGGTACCTATAATATATAAGATGATATCGCGCCCGCTGTTGTGTTATCGTATATCCCTAACTGTAGCTGCGCCGTCTTCAATAACCCGCTGGTGTATGTGAGGGTCTTTTTTGGCTGGTCGTGATAGCGTTTCCTCTCAATAGACTTCGGATGAAAGGAGACACCAAGAATGCTCAAACCTGGCAGAGTCGTGCTCTGGACGGTTGAGCAGGGCGATGCGTGAGGATGCACGAGCAGTACGATGATTGATCACTGGTATAATTGCACGATTGACCGACTCCGACACAAAAGAGACAGTCTCGCTTTATTGATATTGTACAAGTCTATGGTCATGCACTTCGCAGGGCCGTCATCTTGCTCGTCATGTGGTGTTCGAAGCTGTCTCGCTGTGTCCTTGTCTCGTCTTCTCGCCTCGGTATTCTTCGGTCGACCACAGCTTATTCCTCATCTTCGACGTACTTGTGACGGATGTCCTTCCATTGTCGCTGTGATCCTCGGTGTCAGCTGTCTTTCCGTCCGTGGACAGTCGAAATTCAATGCAACTCACGCCTCTGTTTATTGAGTCCCAGACCTTGTTCATGCCGGTGTCGTACGCCCTGGATCCCCGTCAATAATCGCACATCTTGCTCGCACCATGTTTTACCAAACGTACATCTCGAAAACGAAAGCCGAGGCGAACACTACGCCCAGCATCTGGTAGTTCCGGCGGAAGAGAACGCTGCACGGACGTCAGGTCAGCAAGTCGAGTTGCGTCGAGTAGAGACCAGGGTGGACTTGCTTGTAAAAAGGAGACGACTGTCAATTGCGCGATTAGTCAGTGACGAGCCGTGCATTGCATTGGCATCTGGACTGCAGAGGCCGGACTTACCATGATGGCGGTGTTGGGCTTGATCAATGGTTGGAATTGGGCGAAGAGGTGGTCTCGCGACGTGCGATGGAACTGTGCTTGGACCGGGGGAGGTAGTCTGGGAGTTGACGGGTTGACGGACGATTTTGTGAGGCTGCGCAGCGGTGCAACCCGACCGACCGACCGACCGCAGGACCGAGTGAGTGTCGCCAAGAATTTGGAAAAAGGCTGACTGTGATTGGTTCAAACAAGCTCGCCTCGGCCCACTTCGTCGACCTTGCGAACTCGCCCACTCAGTGGCTAATGGAGTGGTCAATGGTCACCACGCTGGGCTTAGGTAAGGTGCTGGTAGTGCACCTCCGGTGGGGTACATGTAGGTACCTACCTAAATACCTCCTAAAGGTTAGCAGGTGGGAGGCATGCGACGCACAAAACCCTGGGTGCCTGGCGAGCTGCCCGTGGTACCCTGGGCGCCTGGAGGGCATCTTCTAGAGTGGGGGAGTGTTCGTCACATCCCGCCCCGACCTAGGTAGGCGAACAAGCAGATTCAACTATATAAGTACATGTGCGGACGGGAGTAGGTAAACGCATTGGGTAAGTGCTCTCTCTCTCTCGTGATTTAACTCCCGATTCTCCTTCGCCAGGACATTCACGTTTTATTTGAGCCAACGATCCTGACCGCCGATTTTCGGCCAGCGCGAACTCATGTCGCCGGCGCGGGCTTCATGATATAGGGACATAGCGTTTGCCGAGAAGACCTCTGAATTGCCACACAATGCCTTCCCAACCCTCTCGGTCGGGCATCGTCACCGACGAGACCAGCGGCGAGCGACAGATCCCCGAGTCTATGCGCGCCGACGGCACCACCAGAAAAGCCATCAAGATCAAGCCCGGATACCGTCCGCCTGAGGACGTCGAACTCTACAAGAACCGCACCGCCGAAGACTTCCGCAATCGCGGCAAGGGTGGCATACCCGGTGCCGAGGGTTGGAAGGAAGCGAAACCGGAAGCACCCTCCGCCGCGAGCAATAAGAACGCCAAACGCCGGGAAGCTAGGAAGAAGGCCAAGTCGGCCAACGAAGCCCCCGGCGCTGGCGACGACAATGCTGCGCCTTCCACCGAGACGAAGCCCGAAGAAGAAGTCGACCCCGAAGCTGAGAAGGAAAAGAAAGCACGCAATCTGAAGAAGAAGCTCAAGCAAGCCAAGGACCTGAAGAACAAGAAGGAGGGCGGAGAGTCTCTGCTACCGGAGCAGATTGCTAAAGTTATTAAGATCAACGAGCTCATCCGGGAGCTCGAGGCTCTAGGCTTTGATGCTGATGGCGAGCCCAAGGCCACCGATGCCAATGCCAGTACCAAAGCGCCAAGCGAGAGCTGAACGAACAACACCTGTCTTGAGAATTTGCTCTACAGGGTACACAGCCTTAACCTTCGGCACTCTAAATCAAGCGGCAGATTTGCCATCGAGGCAAATCACATGTGGGATTGACGTGGAATCGTCATTTTGCACCGTACATCCACCCATCGCCCTCCTGTTACTTGGGCGTCTGCCCTTCGAGGATCTGCCACACTAGAAACGGCAATGTTCAAAGGTCGCTAGCTGTCGCGTGTCCCTTCCGGGACTGAAGATACGCAACTTTAATATGCCGACACCATCGCCGCAGCCCTGTCAATACGGGCTTTACAACTAGGAGAAAATGGCAGCTGGTACCTAGTTGATTCAGTGATGTGGTATAATACGGATGGGTCGCGGGGCAAACTATCCAAGGGCTTAAATTGTTCATACGGTAGACCTAAAGAAGGCAATTACTGCCGCCGCATTTGAACAGAACAATGAAAATTGAAAATTCCGAAGATAACTCCAGGGCGACACAGAAAGACCTTGGATGCGTAAAGTCGAAACTCACAATTTATTTGTGTCCCTCTCAACACTAGCTATGTAGTTAATTAGTCTGGGATACTGTACAAGCTGGACAAGATACCTACCTATCTTCAGTCTACCCTGGTCCCTTACCAGGCCAGCGACCCCTAATCTTTCCCCCACGAGGAACTTAACGAGTCTGCACAGGCCACCATTGAAGACCTCCATCTTATCCATGTAACCGTCGAAAGCGCTGCTCAACAGCTTTACCGTTGAAGTGAGCAGTCGTGTCCCCATGAGCGCGAGTGTTTCTAGATGAGTGCAAGATAGAAAGAGGACATGAAAAAGAAAAGAGAACACCATTACCATTGGCCGTCACCTCAATTTCTTGAAATAGTATTTGAAAGTATATGAAACGGTTCTGCCCCACTTCGATTGCTCAGCTCTTCAAATTGTGTTACGATTCGCGTCACGTAGAGACTTTATTCAGGATACATATTCCATCGGGAAACTCAAGATATACTTATATTCCGTCTTTATGTACCTATGTTTTGTATTCCACGCTGTGAGTGAGATTTCGACAATATGTCTACCTCAGACCCGCATGCTTCAACGGCCTTCTCGAAAGACCGCTTGCGCGACGCGCTGGACGGTATCGCAACACATCACAATTTTGCCGGCTGGAATGAGATAGTTCCTTTGGATCCTGAAATAGCTGTGAATGGCGTGGGGAAGATACGTCTTCCGCTGTCGGATGAACAAGCTAGCCAGATAATCTCGGCGGCGCGTCCTGTTTCTGCCGAGGACGAAGCAGCTACGCAGGATAATGTGTGGGAGCTTGATCCTCAGAACCTCACAATCACGGCACAGAAGCAATGGAATGAATCGCTACAAAGTCTGTTGATGGCCATTTCGAAGACGATGGGTGTCAGCCGTCGTGTGCTTCGCGCGGATTGTGCGTCTCCTCTTGTATTATTGGTTTCAATTGACTTCCTTCAATAGTGTATTAGTTAATATGTAAGTACAATAGTACAAAAGCTGTCGATTTGGGGAAAGGGTGCTGTGTTCAAAGGAAACGCGCTGTGAGTGCATCCCCTCTTGTCTGAATCACACTGCTCATGGTCCTAGCTCCGATGGCATCCCGCATAAATTCGGGACCCTTGTGATAAGCCTGCCATCTCAACACCAAGGAGGTGATGTGATCGTAAGTTACCTCGATAAAGAAGAAACTTTCAGTACTTAAAAGCACGATATGACTGGTGTATATTGGTATGTGCTCAATCTTGAACAACGCTAGGGGTAAGTGCCATCGTAAACTCATGAGCCTTCTAGGTGTTCTGATGCATCATATGAGATGTCATCACTCGAATCTGGGTATCGCTGGGCACTGACCTACAATCTGGTAACGACTGTTCCGCTCGAGAAGCCTTTGGAGAGCCCTGAGGTAGGGTGTGAACCGCTGCACAGCGTCTTAAAATCATGGACAAGTATCGATAGCTCGGCCGAATTGAGGCCCCTCATCTATGCTCTTGATGATAACTACACGGGAACCAATATGTCTTCTATCATACTTGAGGCTCGAGACAAAGCCTGTCTAGAGCAGCTCCTTCATGTATCTCATGATCTGGACTTCCACATATTTTATGCTAAGCTTGAGCTCGAGGCTGGCACGGACGCAGAAGACGTAGAGACATACGATGCTTCCCAAGCCCTTGGCATTGATTCGGAGAACGACATGGACGATGAAACAGAAGAATATTACGGGCACTGGGATAAGTATGATGCTTTCTGTGCTCTTGAAAATGATGGGGAAGATTCTGGAACTTTGAAGGCAGAGCACGTGTGCGACTCAAAAGGGAACGAGGTTCTATCCTCGCTTGAGGTTGACGAAGATAGGATAATGCATGATTATGCCTCAGTTGGACATTCCGGTGACGAGATAAAAAGCGAAGACTTTGTGTCTCGTTATAACGGAGCATCGGTAGGATACTTGTCTTATACTTGCACACAAAATGGCCCCCAAAATGCTGACTTTTACAAGGTACTGATCATTGTGCCCCCAAAAGCACTAATACCCTTTTTCGCTGCAAGCGGTTGCGATAGGTTTGGCCACAGCACTGATCCTAGGCCTTTGGGGATTATAAATTACTATATTGATAAATGCCAGTCCTCAAATAGCGCTTCGGCACTAGATGGGTTGTTGCATATGCTCAAGAAGACGGAAACCCCCTATCCATTGGACTGGGCTGGTTATACAGCCCTTGCCGAGCGAGTTTATAAGCTTGCCATGATTCATTGTGGATCGGAACTTATGGACTGGATCACTCGTGCCACACCTTCGATCCCAGCAGCAGTCTTGAGCTGGTCGAGAACACAATACGAATCATCTGCAATATCACTCGAGCGTCTAGATCAAGGGTGAGAAACTTAAAGGGTCCGGTTGTATGCCCAATACTCACTTTACATATATCAGGTTTTCCACTATCATCAAAACCCGAAAATCACTCAGTGGCCAATATCAGGTCATCAATGCCTTTCAGACGGATGTTGGCCAAAATGATGGCCTGCTCAGGTTGATGACAAATTCGCCTACGAAGACTATTGGTTCATGCGACTGGGGATTGAGTCGCTTATACGAAGACGGGCTTGCGCTGTACCAAATTGCTCTATGCGCAGACGGCAGTTTGGAGATTCTGAAATCAAGGTCAGTGCTAAATCGACCATTTTATGACTTTGAAACCAACCAGTATCCTAGCATTGTCCCTAAGCTCGTAGGAACCTGTGGTGAAAGAACAGACTTCATGCTTGGGTTTATGCAAGGTTGGAGCGAGGATATGCCGCGCAATGAGATCGAATTAGCCGACTCGCAAGCGATATACGAGAACCTCGTCCAGTTGATAGTGCGGAACATATCGATCCGCCTACTGGCGACGGACAGTGCATATGCGTACGCAGACGAAGAAATTCAAGACAACAAACGAGCCCGCAAAAATCGAAACTCTCAATCCCCGGTGAAATTTGTCATTCCTTATCAAGCATTAGAGCATTTCGCGGTAACCCTTTTCCAGCCGTCCCTTGCAGAACAGCGCGAGATATTCTTCAAGAAGCTTGCCGCCGAGGTGAAGTTCATCACCCCGGCCAGTTTCGAAAACCTTTGGGTACCATTGCTCCAGCCTTTGCTGCGGAATAGCGAAGAGCTTGGTTTCTCCATCTCCGATCGTAGTTGGCAGCAGCTCTATCAGGATATTCTCGAATCTTTTCTCCTGAGCTACGTGGGCAAGGCGCTTCCGGATCCCAGTCTAGTCCGAACACCAGTACCTTGTTCCTGCGATGACTGTAGCCAGTTAAACCTATTCCTTCTCGACCCGGCTCAGAAGAGTCGCACTTTTAATCAATTTATTTTTGGACGACTCGCTCATGTCCTCGACAAGTTCACCGATACTCGCACCGACTGTAAATTCATTGGCAAGCCTCATTACGTCTTCTCCAAAATAGAAGATGGGATAACCGAAGGGGTGCGAACTCGTCGAGCAACACGGAAACGGAAGGCAGAGGGTTCCCTCGGGGCTTTCGACACCGAGAAACTCAGGACTATCCTAGCAGAGAAGTATGAGGGTATTGCGACAATGAGTTTCCTCGATCATCCTGGGACATTACACAATCAGATTACCTCGGCTACTTCCAACCCAACTGTGACGAGCAGTGAATCCGTCAGTATCCCATCAAGACTTGTGTCTCGCGCCGAAATCCAATATCCTGTAGCTGGTACGAAGCGAAAGAAAATTGAGACGATTGATCTCACTACGGAGGACGATTAGGCTTCAAGACTGGAATCAACATTTCAGGGATTATCGGCACGCACTGTATAAAAAGGGGACATACGGGGCACGAAGGAGCATCGTATATAGATACCCTAGTGACGTCTGGCATATCTAGTAGTGAACTGATTCTTGATCTGATCAAGCATAGTTTTATCGAAAGTCCCGTAGATGCGTAAAATGACCAGACCATTCGTCATCGTAGCATATCGCCATGTCCCATCCCGGCTATGCCTACCTTGTGAGCCCGACCATTTCGTCTAATCCAGAAGAGTCCCGCCTTCTAGTAGATGTCAAGTAGAGCCCAGCCAACCACCGAGTACGTCTGCCCTTTCTCAGGCATACCGCCCAGTCTCTCTCATACTTCCAGTTTCTCAAGGCTTGATACACACCTTTGTCGCTTCACTATGTAGGTACAAGCTCCCAGAATGTCGCTGATTGGGCTCTATGCTGTGACGCCAGCGTTCTTCGCATTCATCTCGTCGGCCTTCTGGATGCACTCCTCGATCACCTTCCAAAACAATTTGATATCCACCCCGCGAGGGATGCGGACGCCCTCTTCGCCAGGCGGCAGCAAACGCGCAATTGTGCGACCCGTTTGCGCACCCCTGTCTGTCGCGTCCTCCATCGTTCCTTCCGTCACGACGCGGACTTCGAATCTTTCCTGCTTGCTCGAGCCCGATGTTTCCTTCGGATCAAAGTCATAGAAGGGGATCTCGTGAGTGGTCCCTGCTAAGATGGCCGCCACTGCGAGCGGGTCGTGTAGTGGCGGGCCTTCGACGATGCCGAAGGCGTCGCTGGATCTTGGTTAGTTCATGGCGGTCGCTCTATGCTGCTCTGCTCTGCTCTATATGAAGTGAAGAAAGGATGTGCGGGTTTTCAAACTCACCGATACGTCTCCGCGAAGAACATGAGCAACTCGACTAGCATCTGCCGCAATGTAGACTTGGCCTTGGCCTCTTTGTCATGCACCTCCTCTGCTGCCTCTGCCACAGTCGACGTGTAAGTGCCTGTCAATAGTAGATCCTGCACCTCTTTCGTTGCCAGCACGAGATGTGTGAGATCTAGGGGTATGAGGGTCGATTTGGGCGCCAGAATAGGGTCATGCAGCAGCGCAGCCGCGGCCTCAGGGTCGATGAGGACATTGAACTCGGCCCACTGCGAGTAGTTTCCCACGCGGTCGACGTCGCCCACGCGGCCCATGACGGCGGCCGTGAACCCGCCACCGACACTTCCGCCCATCATGCTCAGACCCGCGATATGGGCCTTGAGGTCCGGGTGGGCGGCGAACAGTGACGCAACATTGGTCAGCGCACCGGTGGCCACAACCCACGCCGTCCCTGGCTTGCACGCGCGCAGCGCATTCGCCATGGCCTCGACCACGGGTGTGGTGGTGTCGAGGGCAGACAGCGCCGGCGGCGGCAGCAGCTCGGTCCCGTCGAGCCCGGACTCTCCGTGGATCGCGACCGCGTGGACGGCTTCCCGGTGCAGCGCCTTGGCTGCCCCGGGGTACACCTTCACGGCCTCGTCCATTCCGATGGCGGAGAGCACGGAGAGTGCATTGTTGGTTGTCTTCTGCAAGGGCGCATTGCCGTAGACTGTGCTTATCCCCAACAGGCGGATGCCCGGGTGGTAGGCACCCATGAGAATAGCGAAGACATCCTGAATCAGCGTTGGTTAGCCGGATGATGTTGAGGATTCCATAATGGTATGTCGGCGTGATCACATGCAGAGATTGGGCTGGCGGCTGGCGGCTGGCTATAGTGCCTCGGCATCATTGTGGCCACCGATGCGCTGCTGGCCAAATGAGGTGAGACAAGACAAACGTAGAGACTACGACGTTGAGGAACTGAAGATTTATAAGTAAATGAATTTGAAATACTTACATCGTGACCTGGATCACAATCCAACCATAAAGGGACGGGGTCCGACATAGTTTAATGTTTCAGCAACGGTGCACGGTTTCCTACTCGAGTCGTGGACGCGAGGAGGAGAGAAGGCTCGTACGAAAGTGAGGGTTGAAGTAGATTGGAGTAGATTGAAGACTCTTGCTTTGCTAAGGGGGTCCGCAGATGTTTTGGCTAGATATTGCAACCCACCTAGGTGATCAAGGTCAGATCGTTCCTTGTCCTTGTTCTTCATTACCTCTCAGAAGTATAGGCATTGAAATTAGGTTGCGAGCCGATGCTTTGCGCGGTGTGGGCCTAATCTGGTCAGCTGTGCTGCTTATTTGTCCTACATGAGGCACTGCTTAGCAATTCATTTTCCTGGTGGAGAGGCAATCGGAGCATTCCGCTCTATCAGTGAACCACACCGAGGTTTGCCCAAGACAACAATATGAACATAACCACCGAGTGTATCAGAAGGTGTTGTAAGGCTTGAGGTAAGTGGTTGACAAGACTTCAAGTGATGAGTTACAGGGGGTCATTAGCCGATCCTGAATGCTGCATTGGCTCATTCCTATTGGCCCCCCGATCCCAAACTGGCAGTGAATGACTACATGTTTTACTCTTCAGATGGCTATATAGCCAAGCCATTGCAGAATCAAACAGACCAGGTCTGATGATAGATGTGATCAATGTACGCATTGCGTCTGTCTTTACCAATGAAGAAGTCGCTGTCAGCCTACATGATGTTGGTTACTTGGCAGCTTTCTGCCTCTCCATCTCGCGCAGAACATCAGCTGCATTGTTGACATCTCCCTTTCGTTTCTTTGGGCCTCTCCCCCTCTTGCGCTTCGAGCCACCACCTCCGCCTTGCCCATCGTCCTCGCCGTCGTGTCCCCATTCCGAGAGCTTGACTCTTTGTTCCTCGAGGTCCGCGTCATCCTCAAATCTACTTGTACCAAAACCCATATCCATATCTTCAAGATCGCGGTCGCTATTCTCTAGCATCTTACGGCGTCGCTCCGCTTTAGCCTTTGCCTCGCCATCATCATCTTCTGAGTGCTTGGCAATAGCATGAAGAGACGCTGCCTTCAAGAAGGCAGCTTGGATCGCTGGATCTGACATGGATGGCGCTTCCAACTTTTTAGTTGACGCAAGAGCGGTCTTCGAATCCTTGAAATAGTTCCGTGGTTCTGTGGCCTGCCCTGGTCGCGGGGGCGGTGGCATCTTCTTTGAATCGGGCACATCTGCATCTGTTGCGTTTACTTTCTCGGCGGACGTCTCCGCATCATTTTCATCATCTTCCGAGTCGTCGCCTATGCCCGCGAGTGGATCGTAGTCATCATCAATGTCATCGAAAATATTGATGTCATCTTCTTCTTCCGGTTCCTCGACCTTGGGCTTGTAAATGTCTGGGACTTCCATGCCAAGTGGCTTCACCTTAGGATCCGGCGTCATCAAGTCGCTTTGCTTTTGCGACGACTCGTTGTAGCCGGTCTTGCGTACTTTGCGCTTTTCGTTGCCATCCTCGTCGACTATGATCATGACTTCCCGGCCTTTGCCATCGCGCTCTATCCTCGTTCCGGATTTTTTAATGCCAATCTTTCTGAACTTGTCACCCAGGGCCGACTCCGCTTGAGCTTTGGCTTTTGCAGCATCCCTTGCCGCCTTCATGTCAGCTAAAATCTCGTCTCGAGTCCTCTTTCTCGAAGGGTTCATGGGCGCCGTCGATAATTGTCCTTTCTTCGCTGTTGCTTCCCTCTTCACTGCTGCTAAGTCCTCCTCCTGTAAGCGTTCAAGCTCGTCATCATCGTCCTCTGGTGTCTCCTTCTCCTCGTCCTCTCCTTGTCCTTCCCCTTTCACTTCGGCTTGCGTTTCGTTTTCGCGATAGACATCTTCGCCCTTTCGTATTCGCTCGAGCAGC
The DNA here is from genome assembly GCA_022453515.1 of Astrocystis sublimbata. Taxonomy (NCBI): domain Eukaryota; kingdom Fungi; phylum Ascomycota; class Sordariomycetes; order Xylariales; family Xylariaceae; genus Astrocystis; species Astrocystis sublimbata. The sequence continues at coordinate 87,111 of JAJNNY010000061.1, read as the reverse complement.
TTGAAGTCCAGACCCTTGACGAGGTGAGTGCTTGACAGGTCGCCACCAGCGATTTGGGCTCGCACAGCGTCAAATGTCTGTTGGTCGATCTCTTCCTTCTTGAATGCTTCCTCGAGGGCTTTCAGTCTCGTCGCTCGGTCGTCTTCCTCCTCGGCTTGCCTGGCCTGTGTGCGGTCGACGTAGCCTTGGGCTAATTTGGAGCCCTTAGGGGCAAACGAGCGGAACTTCTTGTCTTTTTGTTCGGGCTTGTTCCGTTCTGCCAACTGGCGTGCGAAGTCGTTTTTATGGAGTCCTGCTACCGAGCGCCTTGCTTTTAGTCAGATATGATCCGTTAGGTATTCGTACGTGGACTTACGGTGTCATCGGTATACTCGATTTCTGGCGAGATCCCAGCGCGACTTGTCGTGAGGGTGTCGAGGATGCGCCATTGCTGTTACCAGCCGGTGTCTTGGCCGCGTCTGCAGCGACCAGACGACGAAACTGTTCGTTGTTCATGTCTAAATCGAGTTTCCAGCCCAGCTAACGAAGCTTTGTGTTGGAATCACATGGGCGGTGATGATGTGGGATGTATTGTATGTGGAATCAATCTGTCTGTCGCAACAAGGATAGCTCGGTACACAGTAGGTACCTATCTAGGTACATTAAGGCAAATGCTGTAGGCTATTAGGTGCCTGTGTAGGTCGGCTGCTTGTGCTGCCAACACTGGGCACACGTCTTAGTGGGGCCGGGGCAATTGGTCACGAGATGACGTGACTGCCTGGAGTAGGAACGCGTTAAGTGGTGGCTCCTCGCGTCGAGAGGTACCCCAGTCACAATCGCTACCTCCACACATACAGAGAGATGAGAGAGGTGGGGAGTGTTATAAGCAACCTTCATTCCGCCTCCATTACTTTTGCCATTCTGGGACATATCCCTCTTTGCTCGTATGGTATGCAATGGGTTAGGTCAAAAACAGATGGGAAAGATCAGCTTTTCAACCTGAGGACTGCTGTTGAGTACGCTCAGCTATGAACCTTCTGAAACTATTGATGGGCTGCGATGCGCTTAGGTGCATCTCTGATGCTTGAAGATGGGAAGTCGACTTGAGAGCAACTCAAACGCTGTGCGGAAGCGCATAGAGAGTCATACTTTCGAAGATGAGACTGGCGAGGAATACGAGGCAAGCGCTTTTGGCGGCTTTCCCGACTACTTTCGCCGCAAGAAGATCAAGCTCCAGAATCTCGATGCGGAGCTGAGGGCTAGGACGGGAGACAAGCCACAGATTTTCAAGGGCGTTGTCGCTCATGTAAGCGGCTACACGCAACCGCCCCTTCAAGTGTGGGTCAACGGATGGCGATCTCGAGAATGGAATCATTTCAGCTGACTTGCCGAAGCCTTCACCGTGACCTCGTTCTACATGGGGCCGCTTTCCTCCAATATCTTGACTCTAAGACCATGGCCACTCACATTATTGCGTCGAGCTTCCCACCCAAGAAAGCGGTCGAATTCAATAAGTACAGGATAGTAAAGCCCGCTTGGGTGGCTGATTCTATCACAGCCGGAAAACTCTTGCCTTGGACTGACTACCGTGTCATCGAGGAGACCCCCAGGCAAAAGACTCTCAAGTTTGATGGGAAAGGAATCTCATCACAAGCTCGCACGCAACAGTCGCCCCTATCTGTGTATCGCGAGCAGACGAATGCTAGCTTCTATACATCCCAGCTCAAAGGATTTGCTGGAAGTTCATCCAGTACTCCTACCCGACTCGGAGTGGCGGCAGATACTTTCATGCACCGTCACGATATGGACGAGTCTGGACAAACCAACTTGACTGATGCCGAACGCAATCTGAGTGACACACCGGAACCATTCAATGATAACATACTAGAGCACCATAACTTGGATCAATCCAAGATACAGTGCGCCACCCCCGAAACTACTGCGAGAACTCAGTTTGGTGCTCACAGCGGGCCTGACGAAGATGAGGCTGAACCCTTATTGCCCGCAGAAGAACGCAAAGCGCAAGCGCTCACCTCTGAGGAACATAACGCAATACTGCTTCAGGACCCTCGAATGAAGAAATCGTCTAGCGCGAACCCCGATTTCCTAAGGCAGTACTACTCCGAAAGCCGCCTCCATCATCTATCGACTTGGAAGGCTGAGCTAAAGTCAAAGATGCAGAGACTCGCGGCCGAGAAGAGCCAGCAGAAAAAACCAGCAAGGAAACCAGGCGCGCGACGATATATTCTCCATGTGGATTTCGATAGCTTTTTTTGCGCTGTGTCGCTCAAGAAAGCGAACGGCTTCCTCGACAAGCCTGCCGCAGTTGCACACAGCCCAGGAGATGGGTCGGAGATTGCCAGCTGTAACTACCCAGCGAGGCAATTTGGTGTTAAGAATGGCATGTGGATGAAGCGAGCCAGGGAGCTTTGTCCTGAACTCAAGGTCCTGCCATATGATTTCCCAGCCTACGAAGATGCAAGCAACACATTCTACGAGTGCATATTAGAAGTCGGGGGTGTGGTGCAGAGTGTCAGCATTGATGAGGCCTTGGTTGACGCAACCACGATCATACTCTCTGCTGTCGGATCTGATGGCTCGGGAATAGACGAAGGGAGCATATGGCGGGAGCAAGAGAAAGCTGATCATATCGCGACGTCGCTACGAGATCAGATCAAAGCAAAGACGGGATGCGCTGTTTCGGTGGGTATTGGAGGCAATATACTACTGGCCAAAGTGGCACTCAGGAAAGCGAAGCCAGCAGGGCAATATCAAATCAAGCCAGAGGAGACACAAAGCTTTCTGGCAAAACTTAAAGTAGACGATCTGCCAGGCGTTGCATTTAGCACAGCTGGCAAGCTTGAGGAAATAGGGGTAAAATTTGTTGATGATATAAGACAAACTCCCAAAGAGCGTTTGGTCAGCACTCTTGGACCGAAGACTGGGGGGAAGCTCTGGGATTATGCTCGGGGGATTGATAAAACCGAGGTCGGAGAACAGCCTATACGAAAATCCGTCTCTGCTGAGGTCAATTGGGGCATTCGATTCATCAGCCAGGAAGAAGCCGAGGAGTTTGTGTTCAACCTATGCAAAGAGCTGGAGAAGCGATTGCTAAACGAACAGGTTAAAGGCAAACAACTCACGTTGAAAATCATGCGGCGCGCTGTGGACGCGCCTCTCGACCCGCCCAAACATTTAGGCCATGGGAAATGCGACACGTTCAATAAAAGTGTCTCGTTCGGCGTTGCAGTCAATAATCACCAGGCTCTGGGCAAAGAGGCGGTCTCGGTTCTCCGGACCTACAACTTTAGCCCTGGTGACTTGCGTGGGTTGGGAGTCCAGCTAACGAAACTCGAACCTATAAAAGCTGGCCCTATGGGATTTGATGGAAGTCAGAAGAGATTGAGTTTTGGACCGTTCAAACCCCCAGGCTCGGCCAAGAAGGCTATTGCGGATCCCATCCAGGAAGGTATACAGGAAATTAGAAGCGAGGTTGGGCCTCCAAGCTCACCCCAAGGTCGCCATTTCATACCAGACCCCATTATCGATGGACCAGTGACCCCAAGAAAGCCCAAGTACCATGGTCCGCACCCAGCCTTGACGATAGCTCGAGCCGGTAATAAAGATGCGAGGGCTCAGAACACCCTCAACCTTGGAGGAACGCAATTCATCTTGCCATCCGACCCCGACCCTGCAGTGCTTGAAGCGTTACCCCACGATATTCGAAGCAAACTACTAGCCCAAGGCCGTTCTAGGAGTAGCTCTGAAGTACGAGACGAATTTATGGCAAAATCAAGAACGCAGAGCCCAGCACTCGTTGACGAAATCCCACCCGAATTCGACCCCGAAGTCTTTCATGCTCTCCCAGAGGACATGAAGGCAGAAATATTGAGCTCTTATCAGCATCAACATAGACCATCACAGGGACAAACACTGTTGCCTCAATCGCCACGAAAGGATCGCACGGTCAAGCTGGGCAAACCCAAAACGCCTGTAAAGCGTCGTGGTCCTCGCGGAAAGGAACGGCTTGCTGATGTGGGTGCCAAGATCGTGCAGACCAGCCTCTTTCAACACAGCAAATCCGATGATGCGATGGTGGAAGAAGTGGAAGAGCTTGATCCCGTGTTCCTGGCAGAACTTCCCGAAGATGTACGCCAGGAAATTGTCGCTGATCACCGACGACGTAAAGCCCGCGCGCTAGGCTTGGATATCAAGCTCAACCCCAAGCGGGATCAAGATGGTGAGGAGGAGGATCCTTTACCTGGCGGTCAGACAAGACTGTACTTTCCTCCACCGCCGCCCAAGGTATCATTCGCGGGAGCGAAAGGGACCACGCTCTTGGAGGTCAGGAATACGTTGAATGTGTGGTATCACGCGACTAGCGAGGAAGGGCCGCATCAAAGAGACGTCGACATGTTTGTGAAATACCTTGTCAAGCTCATCACGGAGGAAAGAGACATGGACAAGGCTCAGAAGTTGATCAAGTGGTTGGACTTCCTCATTGATGAAGACGAGTCGCAACCAAGTCGGGAGAAAGCTTGGCGCGTCGCGATCGATGAAATTAAGCAGGGCTCTCACCATGCGGTCCGGTCGAGGGGCCTTGGTCCTCTGAATATATAAAGCAAGTGGTCCGATTCGAGCATCCAGAACTGTTGCTTAGGTTGCATGAGTAAGACGAATACAATGAGAAAAACATGAGTGATAGATTCGAATAATGTGGCCCAGGCCCAACCCTCTCGCCCCTGGACCTTTGCAACAGGCACCAAAAACCTTCACTTCATGAAACTTTTGGAACTGCTGTATTATTAATACCTATTGAGTTATATACGCCGGCCCCTGGGCTGCCCATTTTACACCCACTCTACACATGTGCATCTGCGAAATCTCCCTCTTCTCACAAGCTGCCTAAGGCCAAACCCATGACCGAGACCATAGAACCAACAAGCATCGCATTCCACGCACCATCCCTGCCCCAACTCATCGCGCCGTTCTTATCGCCGCCGCTGCCCTCCGTCAACGCCTTCTCCGAGGTGACATTGTACAGGCTCAGCTTCAGCTGGCCGCCACACGCCGTCGTCTTGTCGCCGTCGCACGGGAAGTCGCACGCGCCGTCCTTCAGCTGCGTCACGAGCGGGTTCAGCTCGTCGCCGCACCAGCACTCGCGCGAGTACTCGAGTCCGGCGTAGCGGTACGCCGCCACGTGGTTCTGCTGCGGGTCGCCCTGCGCGCAGAAGGCGAGGCACAAGGCCACGGTCATCTCGCCTTCTTTGACCTCGGACGGCCCGTCGAGGGCGCGCAGGCCTGTTGTGTTGGGCAGGCCTGCGGACTCGTTGAAACAGCCGGCGTAGGCGTAAATTGTGTTGTCGGCGGAGCCGATGGCTAGGGTTGGGTGCGATGACGGTGAGGTTGAGGATGAGGAGGTGGTGGATGTGGAAGTGGATGTGTGAGTAGAGGACTGGGCGGCTGTTGAGGGAAGGAGGGTTGTGAGGGTCAGGAGGAGGGAGACGAGCGGGTGAGGGAGTTGGCGTAACATTGTGTAAGTCGATCGGAGGTTATTTGTTTTCTGCGCTTCTTGCTTTCTTTCTACCCTGGTAGACCACTTGAAGTGCTGATGGGCTTATCAGATATGATATAGTGACTCTTTTCTCGCTTTCTTTTCTCTTCGGGAGCTGGCGTGTAGAGAAGATGACCATTTAGATGTCTTGAGATGGTGACAAGGGCTATTTCACACCGTTGCCGTGATCGAACATGTCAAGAGTATTGGTCCACAATATTCACTGACCCAAGCTTCTGGATCCGGAAGAACTTCAGTTATGATTTCCGTCGTGTATGATTGATAACCTCGATAAAAATGCGATGCAAGGTGTGTGAGTTGGTCGGGTAAGACGGACGTCGCAATATTGAGTGTGTGCAACGTCAATCGCCTAAGCAATCTGACTTGGAGCAACAGAGTAAGCAAGATAGCTACGGCGTTTTTTATTTATGCTTTTGGACCTGCGAGTTGGGACGTGGTATTAAATTAAACATGGATGGAAACAACTTAATGACACCAGCGCGATCCATCTGTATAAGAAATAAACAAAAACTGAAGATAACAAGGCGCCTTACCTAACCTATGCTAAGGCTAGAGTCTAGAGAAGCTGAGCCGTCAGCCAGACTGATGCTAAAGCATAACCCATCGCGTCTCATTCGCCACCTGAATGGCTAGTCCGCACAGGAATAATCCAAGATCGGAAACCAATGCCAGCGGTTCGCCAGAAACGGATGGTATTTTCCCACGAAGTGCTTACTTGCTTCCTAGTTGGTAGGCGAGGTACTATAAGTGTTCTCACATTGGACCAGCGAAAACACCTAGTAAGCTGAACGGCCCGCCCCTGACCCTCAGCCCGTTCGAGCCAAGCTCCCAGGGGACATACGTTGTAGGGTCTAGACACACGCTATTGAGAACCCAACCTGAGGGAGGACTAGGTAGGTCTATATACAGAAAAGATCTAAGCTAGACTTCATCATTGGGCAGATAAGCCAAGTTCGAGAACTTCATTCACGCCCAAAGGATCATGCGAAATGCATATACTATACACCCTCTTTTGAAGCAAAACATGGTCATGCCGCTGAGTGTCGTGCTGGAGCAACCACTACTTATTTCCTATCTCAATAGGTACCCAAAGTAGTGATTGTAATATTAATACTTTAAAGGCATTTAAGGCCCTTTAAATGAGACTGGGTACCTCTGGCCAGTGGAGGAAGTGCTGCTCTTTGTGGCCGCTGAGCTTCCACTTTGCTGATCGGCTTGTTACCATCCTGAATTCGGTCTGTATGTTATAACAATCGGTCCAATTCGTAAACCAACATCACTTGAGCTTTACCAGCTTAACTCATAATATCCCGGAGGAAAGAGGGACTGAGCGGGTGCAATTGCTGAGGTGAGTCATTGGTGACTCAATTTGCTAGAACCAACAACAAATTAGGTTCCGACCAGTAACATTCGTATAACACTGCTAAGCCGACGGGCCTTCTTGTTTCTTCAAATTTCAGATTGATAGTCTATAAATCTGAACTATCTCAGCCTTGAACCACTAAGCACGCGTGATATGGCTTTCGACAGTTACATAGCCGCCATGCATCCCACCGCAAGCCGACCCGGCGCCCCGCTGCCCCGACTGAGGATATACAACAGCCTCACGAGGGGCAAAGATGACTTCGTCCCAGCCGATCCCACCGGGAAGGTGGTGACGTGGTATGCCTGTGGCCCGACGGTGTACGAAGATGCCCATCTGGGTCATGCCAAGAACTACGTTTCGACCGATATCATACGGCGCATCATGCAAGACTATTTCGGCTTCGATGTGGAATTCGTGATGAACACGACCGACATTGACGACAAGATCATCCTCCAAGCCCGCCAAAAGTACCTCCTTGCGCGCTTCAAGCAGGAGCATGTCACTCAGGACGGCTCGGTGAGCGACTCGGTTTTGGCAGAGGCCAAAGCGGCATTCCGGCAGTACATAGGCAAGAATCTTCCATCTCTGCCCTCGGATACGAACCCAGATACGTTTTCTGAGGCAGTGGCGAAGGCATATAACGAGATTGCCAAACCTCCATCTCCCTCCGACGAGGCGGCAGCAGACCAGGGCCAAGCTCCCACGGTTACGGAGTTGCTGTTGAGAGCGCACATTGCAACGGCACGGTCGGCTGTCGAGGCCCTACAAGCCCCGGGGACCCTACCTGATTTTTTGCAAAGACGACCGATATCTTGCTCCCTTACTTTGATGCCTTGCATGGGGCGGAGGTAGACTCCAATAACCATGATATATACCTGGAGCTATCCCGAAAATTTGAACGCCGGTTCTTCGACGACATGACTGCACTGAATGTCCTGCCGCCCAACAAGCTAACACGTGTGACTGAGTACGTTGCCCCGATTGTCCGCTTTGTTGAGCAGATTGTGGCGAATGGGTTTGGTTACGCTACCCCTGACGGCTCCGTATATTTCGACATCGACTCGTTTGAGAAGGCTGGACACACCTACTGTCGACTGGAACCGTGGAACAAGAATGACCGTGTCCTCCAGGCTGACGGTGAAGGCTCGCTGTCTAAAGGAAAGTCGATGAAGCGGAGCGAGAATCATTTCGCGCTGTGGAAAGCCAGCAAGCCAGGCGAGCCAGCCTGGCCAAGTCCGTGGGGTCGTGGGCGGCCGGGATGGCATATCGAATGTTCTGCAATGGCTTCCGAAGTGATTGGCAGCACGATGGATATTCACTCGGGAGGCGTTGATCTTCGGTTTCCTCACCATGATAACGAACTGGCACAGTCAGAAGCCTACTGGTTCACGCCAGATTGTCCAGTACAATGGGTAAATTACTTCATTCATATGGGGCAATTGAGGTAAAAGTCTCCGCTCGTTGGTTACGTGCTATGTACATAGGCAATAACGGATGGTAGGATTCGCGGCTTAAAGATGAGCAAGAGCCTCAAGAACTTCACTACCATCAGGGCTGTTCTTTTTCAAAAAGAATGGTCTGCACGGTCTCTGCGAATTTGCTTCCTCCTTATGCCTTGGCAGGACGGTATCGAGGTAACAGACGAGTTGATGAAGGCTGTCGTCGGCTGGGAAGGCAAGCTCAATAACTTTTTCCTAAAGAGCTAGACAGATGGAGACATTCCAGTCCCAAGATTACAGCAACGCAAGAGCTTGGTATTGAAGACAAGCACTTATTGAGCGCCCTCGACAAGGGAAAAGCCGATGTAGATTCAGCTCTTTGCGATTCTTTCAACACCTCAGTTGTCATGAGAATCCTTTCTGATCTTGTGACCGAGTCTAACTCGGCAGAGACGCTTTCAGACCAGACCGTCATCCTTCTTGCGCGATGGATAACACGCATTGTTACCATATTTGGCTTGGATCCTGAGGGAGGTCTCAGCAACCCGGACCGCATAGGCTGGTCGGGCCTCGAGATTTCCTCCATAGCAAAACCTTATGTCTATCCTGTATCTGATTTGCGCGACAAGGTTCGAACGTTGGCTTGTTCCGGCTCAGTTGACCATGCAGCTATAGCAAAGCTTGCCGATGAAACTATAGTAGTGGCGTCAAGGGCGGAGGATCAGTCCTCCAAAACATTCGACCAAGTTTTACAGCACTTCCGTGCCAACGTCAAAGATCTTGCAGCCCAGCAAGCGCCGACGAAGGATCTGCTCGCCTTATGCGACCAGCTCCGCGATGTACACCTCTGGAACCTTGGCATTTATCTTGAGGACCGCAATAACTCCCAACCTGCTCTGGTACGACCCCTCGACAAGTTGCTCATAGAGGCGCGCGCAGAACAGGAATCAGCTGGTGCTGCAAAGGCGAAGGCCAAGCTAGAACAGGAGGCCAGGGAGGCTGAGAGGGAGAAGGAGCTGCGCGAGCTCGCAAAGGTTGACCCCCTGGTGATGTTCAAGGACTCGGTCGAGTACTCGGAATGGGATGAAAGCGGCATCCCTACTCTAGATGCTGAGGGGAATGCGATATCCAAAAATAAGCGCAAGAAACTAGTCAAAGAGTGGGAAAAGCAGAAGCTGAGGCATGAGGATTGGCTGGCGACCAAAGATATACGTTTATCTTCACCCCCAATTTGATCCTCGATACTACACCAAAATAGTATGCGAATCGCATATACTAGACGCTCTCTTGAAACAAAACATGGCCCTACTGCTGAGTGTCGTGCCGGAGAAATTGCTCCTTGTTTCTTAGGTTAGCTACGATGGACCGAGATGAATGAGAAAATCATGTGCCGTATACTCGGCCGAGGTATCCAAAGACCAAGCCAGGGGTATATTCTACGTCATTGCATGGCTCCAAGTCTGCTGGTGCCTCGGATACTTTATGTACAGGTGGGCGACCTTATGTACAGCCACTATGGATACACGTAAATAAGATATACAACGTCAAGTCTACAGATCATCCTTGATGCCCCAACTGCCTACAATGCGCATCGCCTTCTCGTCTCCATCGATCAGGCGCTCGTCACGCAGAGCATCGGATAGACATCTCCATGGGTCGCGACTTCCTCCCCACTTTAGGAGGTTCTCCTTCAGACGCTCACCGTTCTCCCTATCAAGTGCGGCCCCTTGGTGGCCTGCTTGAAAGACGACCCTCCAAACGCGCTCGGAGAGGACTTGGTCGAACAAGTAACTATAGTAGGTACTGCCGTATCCGAAGAGGTGTCCAAAGAAGCCCTGCCACCTCGTGCCTGGGGGGTCCGTCGGCAGCTTTCCAAAGTTCCGCTGCAGATCGTGGTAGGCCTTCGTGGAGTCAAATTTTTCGTCTCGCACAGCCGATGAGTGATACTGCTGGTCCAGCATGGCGAGGATAATCTGATTTTCTCGGTCCGATGCCTCGAAGCGGTTGGAAACATGCAGCCTCTCCGCTACCATCTGATACGGCAGCGGCTCGTCGGTCTTCCAATGTCTAGCAAAGAGGGCGAGAACGGAGGGGTCGGCGCAGAAATGCTCCATCAGCGTCGAGGGAAGCTCTGCAAAGTCGGTCGCGCACCGCGTCCCAGCCACATTTTGGAGGGACGTTCGAGCCAGGATAGAGTGAATTGCATGTCCCATCTCGTGGAAGAGAGTCTCCACTTGATAGTAATCTAGCAATGCAGGCTGGGTGCGCGCATCACTGTCTTGGTGAAAGTCGCATACCAAGGCGATCGTGGGCAGTTGTTTGACAGACCCTGAGCGATCAGAGAAATGCATGCCGTCATTGGCCGCCTCCAAAGGTGTTTCGAAAGTCGGGAGTCCGTCTGCCCCATTCTGCTCCCATGTCTCCTGGATCTCGTCGGTTAAGATCTCCCGCGAGCAGCGCACGGTAAAATGGGCGGGGTTGGGAGACTTGTCGTCGCGGTAGAATAAATCACAATACAGAACAGCTACATGGCCATCTGTGTCGGAAATGACGTCTAAGCGTCTCACATCCGGATGCCATGTCTCTCCAGGTAGTGTTTCTCTAGGCACTAACCTGATACCATATAGTCGGTTAAAAAGCCTCGACAAACCTTGCATGACAGTACCGAGGGAGAAGTAGGCTGCTAAGAAGTCATCCGTTTTCCGCTTCGATCTCATGGTGCCACGTATAGCTTCCATGTAGTAGTCTTTATCCCAAGGTTGGAGTGAGGTACTGCTCGCGTGACCCTTCCTAGAGCATTTCTCCTTTACGAGATCACGAATCTCGGCTTCCACAAAAGCGGAGTTATGCTTGGATAGAGCTTGCAGAAATTGATGAGCTGATTCCGGGGTCTTGGCCATCATCTTATCTTGGAGGGCCATCTGTCCGTAGTTTTCAAATCCAGCTAGGCTAGCCAGTCGCGCTCGTAATTTCAGCAAGTTTTCCAGTGTATCTACCGAGCGTTTGGAAGCCGTACGCGAGGCGCAATAGATGGACCGCCTGGTTTCGTCGTCGTGAACTTTCCTCAAGGCCATTGTCGCCATAGGAGACATGGTCGGTAGGTGAAGGGTACCACGCCGGACCATATTTCTGGCCACTTGGGGATCCAAACCCTGAAACTGACTGCTCGGCAGCTCGAGATGCGACGTCTCGGGCTCCATACGATCGACGAAATCGGCGCCTAGCTCGCTAATGCTCTGGGACACATCCACAAAGGCATCCCGGTACTCTTTTGGGAGATGGATGGCCGACTTCTTGAAGTCTTGTTGCAGTAGCTGCGCTACCGTCTGCTCTTCCTCGTTCCAGCTGGCCATGATCTCGGGGCTCGCGAGGGCCTTGCCCAGCTGGTCGCTGAGGGCAGTTGAGGTGTTGAGCTGGTTCATGTACATGTAGACCTTGGACCAGGCGACGGATGCGGCCTCCTGGATCTTTACATCGGGATGTGTGATGCGCACGAAGTCGGAGACGTCCAGCACGCGACAGAGCAAATCGCTCAGCCTGTCGAGGTCTCTGACCAGGGTCTTGTACTCGGCCGTGGTGGAGGCATTCGTGACCTTGTCGACGAGGCGAGAGGCCCTCGCTATGGTGATGTCGGCGAAGGTCAGGAAACCCTGGGGCGATGTCAGGTACTTGTTGCGGAACAGGCCGACATTCTGGCGGGTTGCGCCCTGGATCAGGGGCTGCGCGAGGCCGCGAAAGGCAGGCGGGTTGTCGAATATCTGGCGCAGCAGAACATCGTCGTGCTTCGAGTCGGCGGTGGCGTGGTCGACGGGCGGCGTGGTGAGGATGCGATTTGTGTCATGGGAGACACTGACACTGACACTGACACCGACACCGGCATCGGACACTGCAGAGCGCCAGCGCCTCTGTGGTAATCGGGAAGTGTGTCGAATGCATGCCGAACAGGTCCACAGACCAGATCGCACGGCCTTTATCATGGTGTGGCAAGCATGGTATGGTAGTAGAGATCACGGATGGTGAAGGGAGGGGGGGGGGGATAGGATGGGTTATGAGTGCATCATTAATATGATTTATCGATAGATGCGCAACCGGCACAAGATGGATTTGGCAGGTTCAATTGTCTTAAGTTGTCTGGTGGGGTCAACTTTTTCATGTGTTACGGGCAGTGCGAGCTGTGTTAGTTGCGCCTGCTCGCCTGGTAAGGTATCCTGGCTGGGTTAGCCTCCAAGTTGGCTTAGCTTGGCTTAGGTCCGTTGGTCCGCTGGCCCATTGGGGGAAACAGCTGGGGAAGCCGCTGGGAAACCTGCTCCGAGCCCTCCCTGCCCGAGCCTCCGGAACTGACCGGCAGCAGAGAAGGAAAAAAAGAGACAGGGGTACGTACAAGTTTAGGTACAGACAGCGCTAAACCACCTGCAGTCTCGCCAGTGACGAAGCGAGCGAAGTCCACCTGCAGTTCTGAAATCCATCTCTCACGACCTCACGACCCTCGAATTCCACCCCCCCTCTCCCACGACGTCAATTGGTCGGCATCATGGCTGCGAGAGTGCTGCTGCGACGGGTAAGGTCATCTTACACGATTATTCTCTTATGATGCAATGCTAATTCGCCGTGGCAGAGGGTCGCCGCGCCTTTCATGGCTGCCACTCTGGTTGGAGGAGCTCTAATTCCCTCGGTTGCGCTCGCCGAAGCACCACCAGCACCACAACAACAGCAGCAGCAGATGCGCGAGCTGCTTCCGGTGCGCACACACCCTCCGCCGTAGCATCTCTCAAGCCATGCCATGCCATGCCCTCTCCTGCTAACACGGCGCCTTGGCCTTGCCCTTGCAGTACCGGAAGAAGCCCATATATGACGACTTCGACGACATACCGCTCCCCAAGCGCACCACGCCCGTGCCCTCGCCAGCATCCGAGACCATCCCCTCCTCCGCGAAGCCCTTCCCCGCCGAGCCCACCGCCAAGGAGCACAGCATCCTCTCCGTCTCGTCGCGGGGGCCGACGCCCACCGACCGGCTGGCCGAGCAGATCGGCAAGGCCCGCCTGTTCCTGTACAAGCAGGCCGTCTCGGCCGAGGACGGCGTCAACGCCGCCATCAACAAGGCCTTCCACCTCGAGCAGTCCTTCACCTCCACCGTCGCGTCGCTGGCCCCGTCGCGCGAGAGCGGCGAGCAGCTGATGCCGGGCCTCGTCTACGTCCTCGTGGCCTCCATGGCCGGCAGCATCGTGTCGCGGAACCGCAACATCCTCGTGCGCGCCTCCCTACCCCTGGCCCTGGGTGTCGGCGCTGGCTGGCTCGTCATCCCTGTTACCATGACCAACGTCTCGGACCTGCTATGGAAGTACGAGAAGCGCTTCCCCGCCGTCGCTGATGCGCACCTCCGTACCCGCGAGGGCATCGAGCGGGCGTGGCACATGACCAAGCTCCACACTGAGCTCGGCAAGACGTACGTCGAGGACAAGGTCCACGATGCCCGTGATTCCGTCGAGGATTGGGTCAAGAAAGGGAAATAATCGAAACTTAATCGAATGACTCGACTCTAATGGTAGCGATGTTCGACCCTCCAACGGGGAGAAAAAGGCTGTACTAGGCTGTACTATAGACGACTGAATAGACGCATATGATTCCCTTTGTTCGCTTAGAAGCATTATTAGTCGTGTCATGAACATGAACATGACTACCGAATATTACCGATAGTGAAGGAAGTCATGAGAAAGCGCAACGAGTCGAATAGACAAATGCATTCTTTGAATTGATCCTCCAGTGTCTATTGGGTATCCAGTGTTATGCGGCCGCGCAGCCAGTCCCTCTATTTGTGTATACCCCCTTTTGCCCTTCTGATCTAAAGCCGTCCGTCGCCTCCGGGGTCTAATATGTCTCAGTTCTATGCGCTCTCATGTCTCGTACAATCATACACTGCATCTAAACCGTGGCTTCAGCCGAGCTGAACACCCCATGGCCTATCAGGAAGTTCAGGGCTCTTTCGTAAGTCCACATCGTGACCGCGCTCGCCGGCGCCGCCTTCATCAGACTGACCGCCAGCCCCCTGTATAGCCCTCTGATCCTCTCCTGCTTCAGAATTTGCCGGATGGAGGCCACGGTACCCCTGTACTCCGGGATATTCCTGTGCACGTAGCGGCTCCGCGTGGGACCCTGGACCTGGATTCGCTTGCGGACGAGATCGAGCGGGAACACGCCCGTCTTCGCAACGACGCTCGCGAGAACACCGGCCGTCGCATCCCCCGAGCCCCACGGCAGCTCCAGCCGGCCGAGCGGCTGCCGCGCGCTCTCGTATATGGCGAAGAAGATGCCCATGAGCGGCACGATCTGCGCGAGGCCCGGCGCCAGGCCCCGGAAGAAACCCGACGGCCCCTCGTCGCGGTAGATGTCGCGCACGGCGCGGCGCAGCGACACGTAGACCTTGTCGTTGCCCTGGGCGGCGAAGCGCGTGCGCAGCAGGTCCAGGGGATACGTAGTCGCTGTGGCGGTGGCGCCGGCGGTGGCGCCGCTGATGAAGGACTCGACGGCGTGCGGGAGGTGGCCGTCGCCGCCGGCCAGGCGGTGCAGCAGCATGGTGGTGGAGCGGTAGGTGGTGAACTGGATGGCCGAGTACGACACGTACATCAGCTCGGCGGGCACGTTGCCCTTCCAGAGCCCCGTGATGCCCTCATGCTTGACGATGTGCTGCAGGGTCCGGAGGGTGCCCTTGTACACGGGCGAGCCGCGGATGTGCGCGTGGGAGAGAGGGTCCGAGAGGGAGTGGGATTGCAGCTGCAGCCGGATCTTGACGACGTCGAGGGGTGCGATGACGAAGCGAGAGATCAGACCGGCCGTGGCCCCGGCCAGCACGACCTGCAGTCGGGAGCCCTGCAAGGCAACGAACGTCATGTTAGCTGGGTCTGGGTCTCCTGTCCATGTTGCATTGTGTGTGTGTGTGTGAAGCAGCGCTTACCTCATCCTGAAGGCGTTGGCCGGAGTGCGACATACATCCGTAACGGCCCTTTGGGGATCCGGGCTAAGGATCTGAAAGGCTCGAGTTCGGATTGTCAGTCTGTGGCGATGATCTACGGCAGACTGGCTCGACTGGCTACGATGTGGAAAGTGCGCGGGGATTATTAATGCGCTGCTCGTCGGCGCTGCTCGTGTCGCGACTGTCGCCGTCGGTGAAAGTTGGCATTTGATGACGACCTGGATGCCAAGGCCGATAACAGGCGCTATGAAGACCGATAGTGCACGGTGACATAAGCTCCCATGATTGGCACGAGACTGTCCACCTAGTACTAGGTAGGTACTGTACCGATTCTATGCGTGTTTCCAAGTTACGTTGTAGGTGCCGAGAGCACGACCATGTACACCCACTTCAAAAAAGCCCCAGTGGATGTACATCCACTTGCGAATAGCTTCATTATTGATACACCCACTATAAAGCAGATAAAAGTGGATGTATGTACTTAGATGTATGGCAAGCCTTGACCGCATCTGCGTTTGACACCCTTGTAACTTTTTGCAAAATACTACCCTTCCAAAATCCAACCAAGCGTTTCAAGGCTTGGCTTACCCAGCCTGCAGGTAAAGTTAACTTCAGTTGCCCCTCCCCTTCATCTGATTGATTTACGGTAGCAGTAGCACGCCCCATGGATGCTTCGTATGTCATTCAGCTTTCTAATTTGAGGCACAACGGACGGGAGCCGAGATCCATGATAGGAGATTTATATATAGTCTATGATTAGACGGGAGCATCCAATGCCTGCGTTAGTTGGATGGATATGGTCAAACAAACTTCAACATTACGCTTGATTTAACTTGACAAAGAAACTCATATGTACCTACCTACCTACCTAGGTACCTAACAATGAAGACCTACAAACACTACATCATGATCAACACTTAGTTCTCTAGCTTGACATTGATGATTTGTCCCCCATAGGTTTTATTGCCAATGACAGCGCCGCCAGTTGTAACAAATATTGATCTTCCATCTACTGCTGTAGCAACCGATGTGGGCTGCTGGAATGTGGTGTCGTTGCTGCCTCCAGCAAACAACGACTGCTCACCATTCGGTGTCACTTTATTGACTGATGCCGAATGCACAGCAATGTATACATTTCCGCGGTCATCAAAATCAAAGTCATCATATGCATTTGATACATTAGCAACTGAACCGAGAGAGGCGAGGACTTCAATGTCGCCTATCTTGTCACCGGCACCATCAATTCTGTATCGGCAATACGTGCCCAGGGCCGAGTTTGTGAAGTATAGGTAGTCTTCTCTCAGCTTTAGCCCGTTCGCCCCGAAAGGAACACCCGCGTTTCCACCAGGGGCGATGGCGGCATCTGCAAACGCAACAGTGACTTCTTTGGTTTCTGTGTTGATGCGTAGAATGCGGCCATCGATCGAGTCTGCGCTTAATACAGTGTTGGGTTGACGGGGTAAGACAACCATACCGTTTAGCATGCTCGTGTCTGGGACAGGGATGGTGTCGATGACTTTGGCTGTGATCGGGTCTTTGGTCGACAGTGACACCACATACAACCGCATAGAGCCCCGAACAAAACTGAAGGACGAATGAATCCCTCCCGTGACAGCAAAGCGGTCCCGGCCAAGTGGCACTATGCCCGTAAGGCCAGTGCTGCCATCTAGGTTGGCGATGGGCAAGGGGCGTGGGTTGTGCGACTGTGGGTCTAGGAAATAGAGGTCGCCGGACACCAGCGTGCTGAAAAGAATTGCCCCATTGGGGAGGACGTGCAGATTCTCGATGAAGGTGCGATTTGGGAACTGGAATACAATGTCAGCCTCGTAGGGATGCCCGTTCTTGCTGACATCTGCTGCGTGCGTCATCTTGAATGGACAGAGGATAAGCCGGAGGATTGGGAGAAAACGGCAAAGAAACATGATGGCTAGAACGGGCGGGGTTCGTCTGCAGTTTTGCCAGCCCTTCTTCTTTGTCTGCCTAGCAGGAAAAGCCGTGCGTGGCTGGAAAAATGATGTTCAGTTGGCCTGTGGTCATTGTCCAACGGTGAGCGAAGGCATTATGCCACGCTCCAAAACCAGCCCGGTCAATCTTATCTACTGTATGGGAGTCTTCTCTTTTCTCATCATGTCAATCGATACTCTTCTTCGTTAATAGTCTCATCTTGAAATCAGGAGTAGACTAATCAGCCATGGTGTCTCTCGCAGGGAAAGAAGTTAGTAACAACGGCCTAGGGCTCATGCGTACGTACCACAATCCAAACTAGACACTGTTTCCATGAGCTCGCTATGCTAAGAAATCCTGTGCAAAATAGGCCTTACGTTGCCTGGCGCCAACATATCCGACGAAGATGCATTCGCGCTGCTGAGAACGGCACTTGCGGCTGGGGTGAATTGCTGGAATGGGGCTGACTTCTACGGCACTCCTGGGAATAACTCCTTGCATCTACTCGGTAGATACTTCACCGCGTTTCCAGAAGACGCGGATAAAGTCGTTATCTGTATAAAGAGCGGGGTTGTTGACATGAGAGTAAGTAACTAAGAGAGCAATGATGCTTCTAGCCCAGTATGAGCCATTATTGAAGGGCCATAAATCACTAATATTCCTTTGAACAGACATTCTCCGTCGATTGCTCACCTGAGGCAATTCGCAAATATGTGGCTAACGCAAATGAAATCCTGGGCGGCAAGAAAACAATCGACATTTTCGGGATGGCCCGCATCGATTCGGAAGTACCACTCGTGGATACGATCAAGACACTTGCCGAGTTGGTGTCAGAAGGTGCTATAGGGGGTATCCAAATGAGCGAGGTTGGCCCCGAGTCTATCCGTCGTGCTGCTTCAGTCACCAAAATCGACATGGTCGAGGCGGAGGTCAGCCTTTGGGCACGAGAGATCTTCGACAACGGCGTAGCAAAGACGTGCGATGAGCTCAACATTGCCATAGTAGCCCATTCACCTCTCGGCGCTGGCATGCTAACTGGCAAGTTGAGAAGCCCTGCGGACATGGCGCCTAACGACTATCATCGATTTTTCCCGCGCTTCCAGCCCGAAAACTTTCAAAAGAACCTAGAGCTTGTCAATGAGATCAACAAGCTTGCCACGTCGAAGAAGTGTACCGCCGCTCAGCCTGCTTTGAACTGGGTCAAGCTGCAAAGCACAAAGCCAGGTGTGCCACCATTGATCCCGGTATTTGGAGCCCGCTCCGCATCTAGAGTAGGTGAGAACACAACAGAAGTCGATCTCAGTGACACTGACTTCGAGGCGATTGACCGTGTGCTCTCGTCATTCCCAGTGGCAGGAACCCGTTACCCGGAGCCTGCAATGAAGCTGGCAGAATACTGAGTTCAGTGCACTTTGAAGATAGTCTTTCTTGCTAGGTACATGGACGGTCGCTGATTCCTTAACTGTAACCCTCTAGTAGTATAAACCATTGTGTCCAGAACGTGTCTCACTTGATTGTGACGCTGTGGAAACCTGCACGCGTAAAATGTCCTGCGATATCTTTTTTTAAGTCGTGGACATACGCAATGCTAATCAACTCCTAGTTTCCATTTACCAGTCGTCTCAAAAGCGATGGTGATCCATATAGTATCTATCACAATCCCTTTAAATTACGACTCAACACCATTTCGCCCAGAGGCACTAGACAAGGTCTATGCACCTAATAAAAGGATTGCATCTAAAGTATATTAGAAAAGGTAGCAGTTTGCAGATAAGCAAGGTCACTTAACTAACAGTTTCCACCAAATTTCAGTGTAGATCTGTTAGTAGGGTTAATGTAGGGAAATCGGATTAATTCATGCCGGATGGTGCCGAATCGTAATTTAAAGGGATAGGTGGCTAGCAGCTGCCTAGTGTCTCTATATCTATCATGCCCACCAATTTGGGAACTGAGGACTGGGGACTGACCGGCTGTCAAAGTCGATACGACTTCAGCTCGGGCCAGTTATGCACCGCCAATTAGACAACATCATGGTAGAAAGTACTGCAGGCCAAGGACGGCAGCGACTAGGGACATGTAAAGTGGGTGTTTCCCCGCATTGGCACCCCTGGCGAACCCCCTGGCAGGCCTGGGCATTACTGGGCAGGCCCTGGGGTACAGCATCGCATCCCCCCCCTTTCGAGCGCTTTTCCCCAACCCTTTCGTCTCGGCTTGGTCGCCAGCAACATCCCCTCGAGCCCCCCAAATTCTGCCCCCGACCCGAACTATTTTCCCATCGTCTTCGAGTTTGGCCGGGATATTGACCGGGACTAGCCTAGGGCCAGGCTAGGCTAGGCGGATCTCACGACGGTAGACAGGCGAGGACAGGTAGTCTCGATAGTCTCGATAGTGAAAGAGAAGACTGGTTGACGGGTGTCAGATCAGGCAAGAAGGCGAGATCGAATCTTTCTAAAAGATGCAGTAGTGCATTGCATCTGGAGACTACTACTATGGGTAGCACTGCCGGTAGATTGGTAGTTTAGGGGCGTTATCGCGTCACTCGAGAGTCGACCGACGTACATAGTAGGTATGTAGACGTGATGCGTGATGCGTGTAAGTGAGGGCACACCTCCCGACCCGACCGACAAACCAACAAACAACCATCGATGATTTGACGGTCTGCAGGTGGCATTGGCGCATAGGCATCGCATCCATTGGATTGGATCAAACTCTGCCCAGTGTATTTATTGCCTGCCTCACTCACCTACGTACCCCCAGTGCATCGTGCATCGTGCATCGTGCACCTGCGCTCGTGTATATTATTTTTATTAGCGTGCCCCTCCTTGTTCCATTGCGAATCTTCCGCCCGCCCGAAAGAACAAAAGTGTACTTATATATGTAATGAGGCAGGGTAAGAAGAAGCATACAGTATAAGTATAAGTAAGGCAGGAAACCCGGCTGAGGAACCTCTGTGGCCTCGCCTCGCCTCGCTTTTATAAAATCTCTCGCCTCCCGAGAACCTCCGTCGTACCTGCATCATCGAGAGAACGGTTGCGTGCAGACTGCTGACCGACACACCACCGTCCTCCGCCTGTCGTTGATATCACCCTGCAGCAACGATACGAGCATCGTTCGATCATCGTGGCAGGCTGAAGCTCACGGGACCCGAACGGCTTTTTTGTTTCCTTATTAAATCCGTCGAACCCCAGCAGCCCGGTGCATCGTGTCTAGCCGATTAATACAAGACACACATATCAACAAAACTGCATCTCGTCCAGCTGAGACTGTAACACCTCAAACGCGTGGTTTTATTTAGCTGTGTTTGTTTGTCTCTGCTCTGCAAGCCTCATCGACGGGCTATTGGGAGCTGATTGCGCCTCACTTTGGGAAGTTGGGATCCCCGAAACAAAACACGCAGGTGCCGGTGGAGCTGCGTCGACGCTAGATCGCTTCTGCCGCGAGCTAGTGTGTTTCCATCTCATTCTGTCATTGCATGTATTGCATGTGATGGATTAAGTAAACTTATTCAATAACATTTCAATAACATTATCTATCGACACCTCCGGGCTGTCTTCATTATTTTTTCTTCTTTTCTTCTCACAAGAGCCCCCAACTTGTATCTACAAGGCTCAGCAGTATGGCGGCTCCCACACCGAAATCGCCAAATATTCAAGAGACCCTCGGTCCGTTAATCCCATCACTGCGGGCCGCTGCCGTCTCCCTACAGCCGTCAGAGTCCGTCCTACCTCTGCTCACGCCAATCCTACGACAGCGAGTCCAGCTCCTGTCTTTCAGTTCTACCAACGACCCATGGATTCGCCTGCTGTGTTATGACACCTCCAAGGTTCCGAAGTTGACCGAAATCGCCCAAGGGGAGCGCTTAGAGCCGCACCCCGTGTCGGGCGAGATCGAGATCGACTGGGACTATGACGTAGAAACACGGTTTCGACGCATAGACGAGGAGACCCTGCAGGCTTTCATCGTACTCAAGGAACTCGAACTGGGCTTCCGTCTTGTTTATTGCACAGTTGACGAAGGGGTAGAGGGCTGGTTGGTCGGAGAGGTCACGGTACCAGACACATCGTCGCCGTTCTCATCGTTTGGCGGTGTCTCGACAATATCTGAAGCGGAGGCGCAGTTCAGGGAGTCAAAACGACCCAAAGTCGCCCCCATTTCAGTAACCAATGAGTTATTGAAACCGCAAAATGTCCAGGGCACGGGCTTAGAGGACGAAGATGACGATGACGACTACTGGGCGAGATATGATGCGACACCAGGCACCAAGACACCCGCTACCAAGAGGTCGCCAGCTCCACAAATGACGCATTCATGGAACGCAAATGCTTCAAACGACGCTGACTACTATGCACAATACGACGATGTCCAACCTGCAATGGACAACCATGACCCCGACGAGGAGGTCAACGTAGATGTCTCGCCGCCACTTGGCTTGGCTCCTATGTCGAAAGCAACCAATACTACGCAAGGCGAAACCAGCGAAGGAGAACAAGCACAGAACGGGATCAACGGCTCGTGGACTTTAGCAGACCCCCCAATCTCCAGCTCTCCGCCCTCGGGCAACGGCGATCACCTGCTTCATCCCTTGCCGAGACCCGCGTCAAGGTCTAGCGCAGGCTCGAATGCGTCGGTGGAAAGGCTTGAGGCTGCCGCCGCGCGTCAGGAGCAGAACGACTTCGGCGTAAAGCAGCATGTCTCCAGGAGCATAAAGAGCTTGTTTATGTTATCTAGGGCATCGGGCATTGATCGCGATGAGTTTGAGAGACTGGTGAAGACTGAGCTTGACATGCTCGGTCTCATGGAGGACTAGGATGTCGCGGTCGGCAAGAATATTTTCATTTACGACAACGTTGTACGATCAGTCATGGCATTTGGCGGACAATTTGGCTTCTAAGCATGGATGGCTATTGTGGACCAGAAACTTTTTTCGTTCTGGTTTTGCAAGTTTTTGCAACTGCATCGGACGGCGCAGGGTATGTCATCATATACGCATCCACGTTCTTGTATGTCTCTGTAAGGTTGGCGGTACGATATATGGACAAATTGAAGAATATAGCAACTTTTATCAGACATAAACTTTGGTGCTGAACTCTCGCCACCTAGTATTGAGAAAACCACATTTCATGCATGGTAAGATGCTATCAAAATCCGAAGACGACTCTCGTACTCTTACATAAGCAAGTATCTACTCACAATCCTCATGCTACCTCAAGGACTGCCAAACAACTGAATTGGCAAAACTTCAACGCACTTCGCATATGTGCCTAGATGACTACAACCTCTCATGGTCTGCTTCCGTTCGCCTCCTCTTGATCCTTTTCTGGCCCAGGTTTCGGCATTCTGCTGCTTGGTGCTTATGTGGTCTCAGGCATCCGAGACAATGCAGCTCAAGGCCATCTTGATCTGCAATGCATCAATTCCCGACGAGTGCCAGGAGTTCAAAATCATATTCGGTGCCATCCAGGCGCTGGATCCGTCTGCAGCTTTCTGGACAAACTCAACATTTACGTGGACACTTTCTAAAACACTTTCTGGAATCAAAGGGCCTCTTGATCATTCATTCTTACGTAGACATCTCGGGAACAACACTTACTATATTAGGTGCTTGCGATGGTGCCCTAACTTCCAATGTTGACTCTTTCCAACCAATACCGTGCTGTATCTCGCTATTCCCCAGTCGTTTCTCCTCATATTCTCATCACGGGAGGGTTCTAAGATCACGATGCCAGATCATGACGCAAGCAACCGGTACTGGAATCCGGGGAAAGTTCTGCAAGTCACCTCATACGATAATGAATTCGCTTCTAGTGCATCGGCCATACTAAACACGGCCTGTACGTATCGCCCGTTTGCCAGTTTTCGTCTCCTTTGCTTTTAATCCCCGGGCCGTGAGTTGGTCATTGTGACGGGCCCTAAAAAATATTCATTCCCATATCACGATATGACGCACCGAGCAGCGATTACTCACACACAGTGACACAGTGGGCGCAGATGTAGGAACCCCATTGGGCGCGAGAAGCGGTTGGTGGCACGTCAACTCATGACTGAAATGGCATGCCAGGCGAGACTTCACCAGACAAGCTCAAGCATCACTCCAACAGGCATCTCTCTGCTCCTGAGATCCCCAAACATTCGGATCATGAGCGTTCAGACTCCTCTGTGTAGCAAGTACTGACGGCAGTGATAATTAGCAGTCGAGAATATAGATAGTACGGCGGGTCATATTTCGTTGCGAGAATATCCACGGACAGTCAATGCGACGATGGAGGGTCTCCGCGAGCGCGACGACAACTACTTGGCCGATGTTCTCGAATCCCTAAAGCAGGAGAACGAAAGATTGACGATTGACAACACTAGTCTCAAGGTCGAGAACGGAAAATTGAGAAAAGCATGTACGAATCTCAAGACCAAGAATGCCGATCTTACTGGGAAACTCGAAGAGAGTCACCAACACTGCAAAGAGCTCGAATGTGTTGCCAACCAGAACGCCACACTGAAGGAACAGCAGCAACCTGATACAGCAACAACGAAGGCAGACGAAGGAACCAATGATCATAAACCGAGAACAATGGTGCATTGGAAGGACGATTATGCTGCACTCCGAAAAAGGGTGGAAAAGTGTCAGAAGACACCCCAGGAACGCCACGGCTCGGCTATAAAGGAGCTTCGAGGCGAGGTTCGGCATCTGGGCAGACCCCTTGAGGCTCGAACTATCGCGTTGCAAAACAAGCATGACGAATGCTCGGCTCTGCTGAAGAAGCTCGAGGAGTTGGCATATGTGTTATGCAACATGGAAGAAGACAGTGTTGACCAACACTCAGCTTCTACGGCTCACATCCGCCGGGCTGTGTCGACGGGATCGTCAGTGAGGGGAACATGACGATGGACCAGTGGTCGGAATATACTATATGACAGTGCTGTTTTCCGGGTAGATTGTGGTGAGACTAAAACATACCTTGTTAACAACGAGCCCCCCCCCCCGCATTGGAAGCTCTCGATCAGTTCAGTTGATCCAGTTCGCCCAATTTGGAGTCTGAGAATTGATGCCCGAACGTCTGAATGTGGATTTCCCCGGTTCTCTTTCCGGCTCTATCGTGATCGATTCTCGAGTGTCGTCTGTTTCCTCAGTAAACCTTTCATCCTGAAGAATCTCTTCCACTGTGAGTCTGTCCCGGGGGCCCAGTTTCAGGACTCGCCTGATGAATCCGTTATCAGCGAGTGGAAGCTCACTGTCTGAGTAACTCAGAATGATAGAGGGTGGATCGGCCGGTTGCTGAATCTAGTCGATAAGGGGGCGAATGAACGACGACTTGGACTGGTGTCGCTCAAGAATTTCGGCCTCGTTCTGTAAACGCCAGTGGCCACGAATACTCTTGACGATGCACGAATCATTGTTCTGATTCCTAAGTTGCGCACATGAATAGGCCAAGGGAGCTCTTGGGCATAGTGTCGATAGGGGGGGGGGGGATCTTACCTTGCTAGATACCTAGTATACTGCGGCTTCATCTACAGCCTTGTGAATGGCCGATATGAAGAAGCGCCATTGGCGCAGGCTCGAGGGAGAGCGGTTCTTAATGATCCGCGATTGGACTCGGGAGTTGGGTTCTCTCAAGACGCCATAGTTCACTATTAATTCTGTGAAGGATTCGGTACTTCAAGGTTCTAGACTACTGTAGTTACATACAATAAGAGTAGATAACTCTTTATTAAATGCACCTTAAATAGTCAACTCGAACCTTGAAGTATTGAATTTCGCAACCACCTGGCTGTTTTCATGATAAACCGGCCTTCTTGAAAGTACCTCGTTTTCTCTGCATAACTTTGCGCGCATAAATCCTTATGCTCGGGCACATGCTGAGGAATAACTCTAGGCCGAGCGATCACGCTAAACCCAGCTTGGCAAGTGCAATAGAGGTAGCAGGCGAGGCAGGTAGCACCTGGGCACTTCGATGGCGCTTGGCGGGCTGAAAAAAAGTACTATGGCAAGTGGTACAGACCGGTGCGACAGGACTCGAACTTATCGAAATACCTTGATGCGTACCTACAACTAACCTTGAAATCAGTAACATCAATCACAGCTTGGGAGTGCTACCTAACCTCGGAGGTACCTATAGTATTCGGTGCCTCCCATTGATCACGCATTCTGTCCCGATTCCCGATTTCGGTCTCAGTCTCGGCCTGCGGATCACGGTTTGCAGACTGCCCCGGCGCCTCACCTCCCCCGCCGCCACCACCACCACCACCACTATCACGATCACGGCCCTCACCACACATCACATCACCATGTTGCGCCCCAGATTACGGATACCACAAGCCGCCAGTGCCTTGCTGCGGCGGTCAGCCCTCGGCAACCGCTCCATGCATTCCGTTCCTGTACTCGACCAATTCAGTCAAAGCAACGACGTGCCGGGGCTCCTGAGCCCGCTCGGCTACTCGACCGCCTGGACTACATACATGGACCACATGGTCAAAAGGCTAAATATTATGACGGCCGGTAAGAACCCAATTGGGCATTGCCTGGCAAAATCTATGCTGTTCGCCTCGGGCTGACTCGCGTCTTTCTTTCTCGCTTTGCACAGGCACCGAGTACGAGAATCAGAAGCCCTTACATATCCTCAAAGCCGCAGCCCGCGACCCGGCGGATGCGGCCACCTTCAACTACGCATCCATGGTTCACAATAACCACTTCTTCTTCACACAGCTCGCCAACCTACAGACCGAGCACGAGCAGAGGGCGGACGCGCTAGGGACACCCGAGGCCGGAGCGCAGATGTCGCCCGACGAGCGCATACCGCAGCGCCTGGTGCGCGTCTTCGAAACTCACTTCAGCTCCGTCGAGACGCTGCGCCGCGAGTTCCTGGCCACCGCCCTCGGCATGTTCGGCCCGGGCTTCGTGTGGCTGGTCAAGAACGCCAACTCGACCGAGCACCGCATCCTGGCCACCTACCTGGCCGGCACGCCCTACACGGCCGCGCATTGGCGCGCGCAGGGTGTCGATTTCAACACCGCCACCAACGACCTGGGCACCGTGGGCGCCTTCATGGACCGCACACAGGCTGGTGCCGGCAACGGCGGCGGTCGCTTCAGGGCCCAGGCCCCCGGCGGCACCGACGTCGTCCCGCTGCTGTGCCTGAACACGTGGGAACACGTCTGGCTCACCGACTACGGCGTTGCCGGCAAGGGCGCCTACGTCCAGAACTGGTGGGACACCATTGACTGGGCAAAGGTAGATAACTTGGCCCATCCAGCTAAACAGGATGTCTTCGTTTAAAGGAGAGGAAGAGAGCAGCAAGAAGCGAAACAAAGAAGAAGTGATATGATGCCAATTGTCCAACTGTAAAATAATCTGGTCGGCCCTGTTCCGGACAGGGAATGGGCGAGCCCGTGTGCCATATACAAAATTGTAAATATGTACTACAATGGAGACCTCTACCCCTCGCCAAGTCTTCCCTCCGTTTGGCACTGTTACCTTCACGTGAAGCTATAGGGAAAGGCAAATTTTATGTGTCAGCTACGTAAATACTCGTTAGAATTGTTCATCTTTTTTTCGTTAAAATGTTGAGTCGGGTGTATGTGGTTGCTAGTGGATGCATGACTCATGCCGCTAGTTTGAGAAAGTGGGCGATACGGTAAATCTTCAAATTGCATTGCCCAAGCTCAAGCTATTCATGAATGTGTACAAATCATTTCATTTGGGGCGTTTACCTATTCTGTTGGGCATACTCCGCGATATATTGAACAAACTACGTCATCTGGTTAGACCTCTAGTGAAAATCCCACTTGAGACAGAGGCAGAGGCGAGTCATATAGTGGAAACTCTTTTGTCACTGTTTCGAGTTAAAGCTGAGAGGGCATTGGATATGATCCGGAGGTCTTCAATAAATCGTTGTCTTACAAACAACCCTAGTTTGATGATTACATGGCTACTAAATCGTCCAGGTCGGCTATATACTATCAATGTATTCATGCTTTCTTTTTCAATGGGAAAATACTTAAAAGCAAAATAAAGCACACGAAAAAGGCTGCGTTTGAATTGTAGTTTGTTCAATTTTCAGTGTCTCTAATGTTCACAATATGACAATGACACCACAGTCTGCAGTAATCATTCTATCAATTCCTCTCTCTAATGTTGGATGTTGCTTTTCGCGGCAGGCAGGTCATGATTCATTTCTAACAACGAGAATTCTTGCTGTACACCTGGTAAAAAGCCGGATTGTTTCTGTTGCAATAGGAACAATAGTTGGTCATTTTATACAACTTCAAGAATATTTATTAAGAATATGATATGAAGCCACGGCCCCTATAAATTTCAGATGAAATGGATGTATTAATAATGTTCGGAGATTATGTAGTGCGATTACGTTAATATCGAACTTACAATAGCCGTTTGTATAATTACATATTCACACATTGTATTATATTATATTAAACTTCTTTAAACCAAGCCCAACATAATTTCAATATTACCTTATCCAAGGACATGGAAAGAAGTATACCCTGAATCATATAAAGCAATTCATAATAACAACGGTATGTCTATCCTTTCGGTCATACGTTAAATAATCATCGCATACATAACTCAAATGCATACTTCAGAGCTAATAATCGATCTCGAAGCAAATACGAAGAGGAATCAATAAATAATGCTATAGAGAAGATGTTAGTAAAACAAATTCATAAACAGTCAAAGAGAGTTGTACCGCTTTCTCTAGTAACCGTTGAATATATATATGCCTCAACAGCTTCGAAGCCAAGAGTCAATCATGAAGTATGAGAAGGAACTACCATCCTAAGTGGTTATCCTGAGTCGATGTTCCTGTCCCACTATGCAGAATGCTGCCTTTCCTCACTTTGGATTTTCCATATTTGTGTTTGATTTTAACAAAGACATCGCATGTCGATCAAGATCAGTAATGGAGAGGAAACGAGAAGCCAAGAAGAAGCTGTTCATCACGAGTACACCCACGTTTGTTTCAAATTATTTCAAGCCAAGACATTTAAGTGATCACATCCACAACAGCTAACGATGACTTTGGAAAACACTACACAATTACTACATAAAATCACGAGCGAAAACTTCTGATATGTTGGGAAATAACGTGAGTCATTAGAAGGCTGTGCGCGAGTAAGATAAAAAATTTCATTCTCTTATTGTTGGTTCTAATCCAACTATTCAACTTAAACGTTCATCATTGCTGATGAAAAATGACTCGTTTGCCACACTAGCAGCTACCAGGCGCGATATATAAAACAATCCTAACGAATGTGGTGGTATAGCCTGCCATCCCATCCCCATTAAGCAATCGCATTCGTCAATCCGGTTCCAGTATTCATCGCTCTTCATTTTTGCCGTCCCCAATCTGTATATCCTCCTAGGTATTTGTAATCGTCATAATGGGTCGTCAGAGATAAATAAAATCGAACAGGAAAATTAGAAAACATGGTAGGTGGCTCGCTGAGTTCTTCGCAGTAGTAAAATCAAAAAGGGATATCATCGGTTGGATACAAAACAAAATGCGTCGTAATCGAAAGATAGAACGAGTAAGATAAGGAGAAAAAAGGAACATCAAGACATGTAGGAAACTCGTTACGAGACAATGAAAGACCAGTTTGACCGAGCAGACAGAGCAGAGAGTAGAGAGCGACTGAAGGATGTAACAACAAGAAGCTCGATGTGATATCGCAGATACCTCATAAGGTGGGTGATAAACGAGAATGACACGAGGCGGAGATGGGAAAACGCAGTCTAAATCATGTTTCCGTTCACGCTAACCTCAAAGCCCTCGCCCTTCTGCTTCAACGCCTTTGCAAGCATGAGCTCGCGCATCCAGTCGATGCGCTCGTCGCGGCTGCGGACGGCAAAATGGTGGGTCTTGCCCGTGCCGTTGAAGCTGCCGTCGAGGCCGCCCGTGAGCGGTCCCGCGAGGCTCTGGGATTCTCTCTTGTTGCGTAGGCGGCTGGCGACGCCGGCGCGCTTGCTTCCCTCGACGTCCTGGGGAATCAGCTGGAAGCTAAAGGCCGCGATGTCGTCCGAGGTGGTCGACGCCGACTTCTTGTGGCCGCGCGTGATGTTCATGGCCTTGAAGGCGGCGTTGAGCTTCGACGTCGACGTCAGCGACGAGCACGCGATCGCGTAGTCATCGATGTCGATGTACTCGAGCGTTTTGTCGCGGGTGTTGGTGTCCTTGTGCAATGCCAGCCGTGTGCCCTTGAGCACGGCGAACTGGTCCTGCCACTCATGGCGCAGCATCTTCGTCTTTCTTTTCTTGACTGGTCCCTGATACGTGATGCCCTGCGCCTTCTCTGCGTCGCTTGGGAGGGTTTGAGGCTGGGACCACGGGAACGGAGCGCGTGGTGGTGCCTGTAGGATATGCTGTGGGCGCGAGGGGATCTTGGGGGGCGATCCTGACTTGGCAGGCGAGGATGATTGAGGTGAGAGAGAAGGTCGCCGACGAGGGCTGGCGATGCTGTTGCCGAAGGCAGTAGTTGGGGTGCATACATCTTCCCTCACCGGATCCATGATCTGGAGGGACGGACGATGCGAAGCCCGGGAGCGAGCGAGGGGAGCGGCCCGGTAACCCATATCGGGGGGAACTGATTGGGATGCATCCCGAGCTACAGGACCTAGAGGTACGGCGGTGACGGGGACGTCCATGTCCGAGAAGGGGGTGCCGAAGCGGTAAGGAGCAACAGGTGTAGTCAGGTCCGGGGACAACGCCTCGGCTCTCTCCATGCGGTAAGGAATAAACTCCTCTTGAAGTCTAGAGGGTTTGTACTGTTGCGGTTGCCCGGGAATCGACAGTTTGGGTAGAGCTCTCAGGCCACCATGCGGTGCTCGTCCGGGTTGAAGCTCAAATGGAGGTGTTGGCGGGACCTCCTCACAGTCCTGGTGTTGGAAATCTAGGAACTGTCGGACATTATCCTGTGGATCCCTTGTCTGTAGATTGCGAAGTGCGGCTTCTTGCAGATACTGCAAAGGAGCCATGCCAGGGCCGAGAACGTCCGACGAGGCCACTACCGATGGCACAACGTCAGACATTGGCCGCGTGTCCTCGGCTGGCGAAGGGCGGTTGAGTGCTGGTGCCGTCTCAGGATTTCCTGGGTCACCGGCCACAAGGATGATGCCGCCCTTATCCATGTCTACGAAAGGGTGGTCATTCTTGAACGCCTCAATCAGCCGTTGCCGTTTCCTATAGGTCTTGCAGTTCTCGCCCTTGGAGCAGAAATGCGGCTCGGGAATCATTTGTTCAATGCCCACAATGGAGACCGACTCCAAGGGAGAGATGATGTCCTCACGAGCTAGATTTCGCCTGTTGTGGCTACGCTTCACGCTCCTGGTGTGCTTCAAGCTTTCGGAGCGCTCTAGCCCGTCATTGTACTCCCTCTCCGCCCTTCGCCTCTCCCTCTTCGCCTCCCTGCTCTCCTCATCTTCTATTGGGGTCTCGGGTCGTGGCGACTCCTGTTTGGGGTTCCTGAGAACATGAATTTCCTCCCATATCTTTGTTCTCATACCAAATGACTGAATGTCAAGTTCCCTCAAATCCTCAAATTTCAACGTTATCAGAATAGCGCCGTTGATATCATTCTCGATGAACTTCTCCACGACCGGCATATCAATGCCAGCGTTGAGCATCCATTGCGCTACCTTCTGGGGTGACCACACTGCCAAATTGACGGGGTCCAGCTTCTCGTGGGTAAATTGATAAGGACTGCCTCGAGAGCGAGGCAACGGGTCAGCAAGGTAGGGCTGTTGGAACTCCACCTCGTAGGGTTTGGCCGTCTTGGGTGTTATCGGCGACAAGGAAAGTATGTCTTGGTAGTCGAATAGACCTGATGAGGCGGTGGAGGACCGGAACAGGTGCGGTCCCCTAGGTCCCTCGACTGGCTTTGATGAGTGGAAATCATAGGAATACGCCTCATGAGTCCGGCTCGACCTCGGCGTGTGTACCTCGTCGTATGAAGACAACGTCGTTGCGCTTTGCTGGCCAGTCTAGTTGACACGTTAGTAAATTAAAACCCATGAATAATGCAAGTCTAGCCTCTCACGTACCGAATCAACGCTCATTCGAGGTGAATTGGTGTCGTCATATTCTTCCATCTCACTGCCTTCGTCCTCCTCCCATTCCGTGTCCACGATTTCGGTTGTGACTGAGATGGGACGGAATTCGGATTGTTTGAGCCCGAAGTAAGCGTCGTGAAATCTATTCTCTCGGATTTGGAGATGCGGCCGCCCGCCCACGGAATATGATTGCGCATTCTACCAGAATAGCGTGTTAGTGACATCTAGGACCTGATTGCTCTTACACGGCGATTATTCCCCGACGCCCTACTTACCATTTTGGGCAGAGTTGCGATTGCGCGTCTTCCTCTGCTTCTGCTTCTTTTCTTTCTTCTTTTTCTTTTTCAATTTCTTCGTCGACCTTGCCGTCGCCGGCGTGTTCCCTCTCTAAAACCAGGGACACGGGTATAGGGAATATGCAAATGCTCGAACGCTGACGGAAAAGGAAAGCTTGTTATGGGTGGGTGGGTGTCCGAAGGACCGGTTCAACGTTGCAGAAAGCGGGAAAGGTGAGCCAAGGCGTGCTCGCAGACACTTGCGGGTAGCTGTATATGTATGACTATGTATGACTATGGGGGTAGCGCTGCAGCTAAGGCACTCACGGTCGGTTCACGGCCGGTTCACGACAGTCTCGCTCGCTTGCAGGGAGGGGGAGAGATCGAGTGTGATAGCGCCGCCCTGCGATCTGATTTGTTTCTGGAGCACCGGGAGCGAGCGTTACAGCGCACGAATCACCTACATAGTACATACAGTCACCCATAGCCCATGCGCACCCCCCCTAATAATAGCCTTTACCGACCCGACTGCACAGCGAAAGCAGAGGCATGCATTCCAAGGGCCGAGCCCGCCGGCCCACGGTCGACCAACCACGGCGCGAAGGGCGAAGGGCAGCGAGCATCGTGGTTGGCCGAGAAAAGTGAGGAGGCCACGAGTTGCATGGAGCCACCGGCCCTGCGCGCCTGATTGGCCACGATAGGCTTCCTCGACCCCAGAAACAGACGTTGGCTAAGCGCCCGTGAAGAGACATGGGCCGGGTGTAACCTTGCACGGCTGTTCTCTCTCTCTCTCACCCTCTCTCGTCCCAGAGGCCCAGCTCGCCAGTCCAGGGATGGCCCAGCACCAACGAGAGACCAGCCCGATCCGTCGAAAAGCAGCAGAGTCATGTTCAAAGTCTCTCGCAGGTCCATGTTCCTCGTCCATGGTAACATGCCCGACATGGTCGGGACCAGCCACACCAGCTGCAAGGCCTCAGAACTCAGCACCAACAATTGCCCTATCCGCTGGATGGGATCGAGGAGCACCGAGGCACCCCAAGCGTCGATCCCCGACATCGCGTGTAACTTCCGTCAGTTTGCGGGACGCCTCGGCTCGATCGTCTGATAAGTCAGTACGTACCCTAGTCCCCCTGGTATGCGTCTCTGCTGTGCTGTCATGATCGAGGGCCGGTATTGCTGTATCTACTGTGGTTGCTGTACTAGCGGTAAGTGGGAAACGAGAAACCACATGATATTGTGAAGTCGGTCTGTGAAATCTGATCATGACAAACCTCCAACTAGTGTGTGGCGCCAGGATGCACAGGCTCGAGAAATCTTTCCAGCCGGGGTGCAGTTACTTGGAACGAGCAAGCATCTATGTCAGCTACGTAAGCTATATCCTTACCTGGGCTACGGTATTCATGCGCGAAATGCTGGGCAAGCGAGGCAAGATCGAGAGCACTGGAGCAGTATTAGACGATGTTCTGTGGGCCACACCGGCTGGCCAAGGCCGAAGTGGGCGAGCAAAGAGGGAATTCCAAAAGAGGCAATTCGGTTACATGCTGGGACGCTGGGATGCTACCTACGTGTAAGTATACTACCCTACAATATCCCCATCTTCCTCGCCTCGATTTCGGGCTGGGAAAACAACACAGTTGCAGCTCGGGTATATAGACAAGGGGGGAAAGTATAGCCCTCGCTCGTGACACCTGTCATCAGATTGGATTGGTGTTCATACGTCGGGCTCTAGTATCAATAGTGGTCTCAAAGGCTGCCCGATCCAGAAACAGATAGCTCACGAACAATGCATAGGCACTGTAAGTATTCTATTGATGGCCAATTGTAACTACTCGTATGAGCAACAGATGCAGAGTTGTGCGAGCTCCTCGATTTGCTGAAAAGCTATAGTCTAACGAAGATCGAAGGATCCTCTTGCGATTAGGTATATGGAACGGTCCGATTTTGCGACTACTTTAGTGTAAAGCCTCGAAAGTCCTGTGAAAGGATTCGTAGCAATATGCAGATCCCCCTAGCGCCGTCGACTCGAACTGCTGAGAAGTTTCTCCGGCATCGAAAGACCTGGATAGATACCCAATAGCGAGGGGGCTGGTTCGTCTCAGACGCTCAGACCCAACGCACCGGCCGGCGGCACCGCACATGATCTGCAGAACTTTACGCATACTTCCAAGACTGAGGTCCCTCTACACATATACCGGCCGGTACCGCAATGAATCACAGCTCCCGCCTTGCATTCAGCACAAGGCCATGAACTAGGGCAGGAACAAGGTGATTGTTCCAAAGCTCAATCACGGGTATTCAGTTTGGTTGGCTCGCACATGGGTGACTGGCAAGATACACACCTGTCTGATTCGAGAGTCCCCATTCATACCCGCCACCTAGTGGGATCACTAACATGATCATGGCTTGTGTATGGGCGTGTTCCATCGAAAGAGTCATATCTGGTGGAGAGCTCAGATGGGGCTTCTTGAGATCCAGAACGGCGACCCGAGCGAGAACATACGGCATCCTTGTTATCCCACATCAATTCTAGCTTAGCCTCGACCGTTGCACATATGTATGCATCGAAGGACAGAGGATTCTGTACAGGACACACACCTCCAGTTCTCAGCTGCATATTGCCACGCCTTGAACATGCACGATTTAGTCCAGTGGGGTGGCATTCTGCGTAGTTTTTCATACCTGCTCACTGGGAACGGTGTGGCGAGCTTCACCGAGTCTGCGCGTCCTCACCTCAACCAGGGCGTCGGCGGTCTCGAGGTCATGAAAAAGCAGTGTCGGTGTTCATGCCGTGGATATGCGGTGTCGGGTCGTCAATCGTATACACCTGACCGCCTTCTCTTACAATCCCATCTAGTGGCGTTGTCTATCCCATGCCGACTCGAAAAACATTGATGAGCCGCTTCAGGCCGCAATCCTCTGTTTACTTGCATGATATGACGTTTGTTTTGCGATTGGCTGATATTCTCGGCCTGACTTATAAATGAGTACATCTTATGATCTGCGAAAATAGCCGAAACTGAGTGAGCACCAATGAAGATGTGAAAACAATCTGAAAACAATTGTCACATGAGAGAGGTTGTGAACCCTTCATTCAGCCACACGACGCCGTACCTAGCGAGCCTAGGGGTAGCTGCAGTGGCTACGGCCAGTG
This sequence comes from Astrocystis sublimbata, assembly GCA_022453515.1. Lineage (NCBI taxonomy): Eukaryota > Fungi > Ascomycota > Sordariomycetes > Xylariales > Xylariaceae > Astrocystis > Astrocystis sublimbata. The sequence goes on along the minus strand of JAJNNY010000061.1, from coordinate 52,359 downwards.
TAGGTACCTACCTAAGGTTAGGCTTACCTTGCAGAGCGGGACTTTCCTAAGACAGGGCTGGTCAGGCCTGGTGGCATCTCGACGCGGCCGTTTATCTCTTCGCCCTTCCTTGTGCATCACTCACATCAGATCTGCCGGCCAATTCGGAAGGATCGCATACATCGTAGTTGAGGTTTTTTTTTTTCAATTGGCTTGAGTGGCTCGAGTGGCTGAACTCTAGATGTGCTCTAGTCTCAAAGTAAGGAATTGGCGCAACTAGCTTCTTCTCTCCCCAGGTCTGGCTACCTACTGTCCCCATAGATCGCAGCATAGAGCTCTCCACGTATCACTGTGACGATACTGATAGGCTATGCAGTAGTCGCATTCTACGGCGGGATTTGTCATTGCCTAGCAGTTGTAAGGTCCTCGGATCGTGAGCCGCACCCGGCAAAGCTTAGTTGCTGCGCGACACTGAGCAATTTTGGCTTGCGCTGGTTCACATCAACAAATTCGACAGGGTTGGGGGAAAATAGCACAACAGACAGACATGGGGGCGTCATGGCAACATGGCGGTGGGCGAAATTTCTGTGTGTGTCGGCGATCATCAATGCACTCGATCATTGCCTACCGGTATCTGGACGGCTGCTCAGCGTTTACCGGAACCACGGAAATGCTGCGAGCCGTGTGTGGCTTATATCTTGCGCAGCTACGTTGAGAAAGAAATGTAGGTGGTGTAGGTGGTGTATGAGAATAGAACAGTATACTCGTATCCCCGACGTATGATGCGTGCAGTTGTGTGAATAAACACAAGTATCTCTCACACCGACAAGAGGCTATTCTCACCTACAAATGTACGGTGGTGGAAACTTTGATTCCGACCAGGAACTACGGGCCCGTGGAGTTTCTGAAATCCTTCGAAAAAGCCTCTATGAGTACTACATAGTGCCTACTACTACCTACATGTTGGGAAGAATGGATGGGTTTGTAGTCAATGTGCTTCCCGAAGCCATTGCCACGGTCCTCTACCCCTAAGGCATACTACTCTACCTTACAATACTGCCTCGCGTAGCAGATCATGAACACACAACCTCGTTGCTGCGGGAGTCTCCCATGCCTGCGATAATCAAAGATGTCGCGCATCATGCTGCGGGGAGAACCGGAAAACCTGCCTACCTAACCTCAGATACCTTAGCGACTACTTCTGGGATGGTTCATGGCTCTAGGATGGCTGGACCGGCTTATGATCCTACCGAGCTACCTTGCTACGATGCTCCAACATCAGTGCAACCAAGTACATACTCAGTATGCCATCTAATATCAAGCGATCGTGCTCGCAGTATGCGGTACCTAGGTACTTGGTAAACGCCGAGCCAGGCCTAATTATCCCGTCCTGTTGGAGAGAAGAGCGGGCAAATTCAAAAATAGCATCTTGCTCAACGTCATACTATTAGGCGCCGGTGATACTTGTTTTGCAGCAACGTGATATTAGCCCGAACTCTGTCCAATATTTGCCCAGAAATAGAAACAGACAAATTAACCTGCCCATCGGGGCTAAGTTCCCACACATGGATGTACGCAGGTACCTCAGTCGAGCACGAACTCTGGCTTTTGGAAGTTGGAAGTACCGATAACAGGGCACCCCTGTCTCGGGTGGTCTGTAGTATAATGCTCCATCCACTACGGTAGTGTAGAAGCTCGAGCCCTTTGGGGGGTGAAAATCTCACCCCATCCCTCACCCCGCGCAGAGCCCGCGCAGCATCTGCCCGCCTAGAGCAACTAGCCGTGAATCTACGGAAATACGCTAAGTGGTGAGCATGCAGAGGACGCTCGATATTGGTCGACTCCAGCTCGCAGTAGACGATTTACTAACTCAGTTCAGCACCACCTAAACTACCTGCATATCTAGGTCGTAAAGTCTATCAATCTACTTACCTACCTACCTACCTAAGCACGCTAGATGTTAGACCACGATAACTAAGGCTCGGAAGCCTGTTCACGGTTCAACGGTTTTCGTTGGATTCTCATGACTAAATGTGAGTGAGGATATGTACCTACCCGAGGTCAACCTTCCTGAATGGATGGGTGCCCAGATAGCCTGGGGATGTGCGGTTCAGCCCGTCTTCATACTCGATGTCCTTCATCGTCCTACGGATAACGAGATGCTGGGTTGGCAGTTTCTTGCTGACCATGAAGCTAAATAAACCGAGAAGCGTCCATCCCAGCCTCCCTGCCCACCCATCCACTGACGTCCCTTGGCTGCGCACTGGAATACTACCTATTAGGTATCTATGTAGTGAATATTTGCTGCAGAGTACCGTGGTCTGCATCGCGACCCCACGAAGCCCCCATAGCGAAGTGACGGTATGCCCCTGTCGGCATATAGATAGTGCCCACTTCCTGCCCTTTTGAAATGACAAGTCGGGCTAGCGTTGCATCGTAGCGTGGCATTGTAGCGTAGACGCATAACTTGGCTGCAGGGCGCTAGAGGCAACGCTAGAGGCAACGCTAAAGGGAACTTCCCGTCCCTGCATGGGCATTGGCTGATGCCCTGCGCTTGGCACTCATCCCTCCCGAGCCCTGGCGAAGGAGCTCTGACCAATCCCCGCCCGTCAAGTCTACTTGTCACATCCGCTAATCTCACCCGGCTGAGTCCACTATCGGCGCCAGCATTGAGCTCGACCACGAATCAGCATCCAGAAGTCGCAATGCTGGCATGCCACTATCCCGACCTATTGACTCCTCCTCCCGGCATGCTTGGGTGCTGGCTGGGGTGAGGTTCGTTGTATCTTGCTCTGGCGATTTGCGTGCTCAAGTACTCGAGTACCTACTCTCACGAGATCTGAGAAAATTTTGGCATTTACAAATTCCCCTGCTTGGGTATCCACTGAGGCGCACTTGCTCCTCTCCCTACTTGGCGGTCACGAGGCGGACACACATCGACATGTCTCCAATGTTCTTCACCAATGCGACTTTCGCCGTCTTATTGGTTACTGTTACATTGCTCATTTGGTTATGGTGCCAATGGATTAGAGCTTCATGCCTCCAGGTATCATACCCAGCTTCCGAACACTGCCTCTAAGCATTAACGTGTTCGCGTTGGCACACCCTGATCAAGTTGGTCCACAGGCCGAGAAATTTCCTATCAAGCGAGCAACGAGCTGCATGTACGCTGGGAGCTCATTTGGCCGTCGTTTTTTGCCGGAAGCGGGCATGTCGCATAGAGCAAATGCAACCAGTAATCAAAAATGGCTAATGAAGTGCTGCAGCTTGGTGACATCCACCCACCTTCATCACGTATACTACTGGACACTATACCAGGATACAGAGTAACATTCTGCGATACCTTCGATGATATTACTCACATGCAGCCAATGATGGTCTGGTCCAGCCGAGAGCTGCGACCGAGTGCCCTCAACGGCCCATTCCTGATGTTGTGGGATGTGCATATGCAGATGCATTTGCACCTGGGATGATCTTCACGGACGAAATTGCACCATGATAGGGACTACCATCGCACTACTTTGCGGGGTTTGCGTATTAGTGACTCAGCGTACGTAGTAGAAACTCGAATTGTGCGAGTGGGAAGACACAGACACGTACTCGTAAACACAAGGCGCCTAGATATGTGTTTCCCCCAATCCTGGCCCCAGGCTCATGACCACAGCACCCGGCAGAATGTCCCAATCGTCACGGACGGTACATACAAAAAAGCAAGGTTACCGCAACACAGGGCTGGCTGACAAGTGAGCAAATGAAATCAGCAGGTCACAAGTTGGAAGTACTAAGTAAGAACAAGCCAAAAGGTACCTAGACACTCACTGCTCGGCCGGTGGACCGGAACGTCCCTCCACCTGGCTAGCCAACCACTGGGAGAGGTATTGCTGTGAGTCGCTGAGAAGAAGCACGATGTCACCCACACCACTGCTCATCCCGGTCTCTGCATGCAGCCGTGCGTGACACCGAGTGGTACCATTTCTGCACCGCTACTTTCCGGTGGGGTGGCTGGTTGTGGTTGGTAGAGTGGAGGGCGAGGAGGGGGGCCCATTTCTTTCCTGGACTCGAGATGGTCAGGCCCGTCCAAGCGACCACCTTGATTGGAATCTCCAAGCGCACTCGGTCACGTCCACTCAGACCAAGTGGACTAATTACACATGCAGTGGTCTGTAATTAGGCCGCGTCAACCATGGGTTAAATCGGAATTAGCCCGATATGGTCTCTTGTTGCTATTTTTGAACACTGCACATCGAGCAGAACCAACTCGTCACACAAGCGGATGAGAGCAAGACTATGATATAAGGCTTCACATCTCCTTTGCCCACATATCTCCCGAGTTGATGAAGTTGTAAAGGGTAGAAGATTCAAGTGTCGTCCCATTCCACCTCAACAACCCCCCTCTCTCTCTCCCACCTCCTCCTCTCCGCTTCCCATCCCATACCTCTTATCCGCTGTTTAATATTCCAAAGTGAAAGGCGAGCTGGTACTCGCGTGGATCAAGTCATTCTTTCGACAAGAATTAATACTAATTATCACGAAATTCGAAACGGGCGAACATAATAGTTCGGGTGGTATCATTCACGAACCCTAGCACGGGCACATTTGACTCTTGGGTGGATTCTGGCAATACCTAGACTCTCGGATACATTTTTCTGAAGGGACCCCAGCACGATAGACTTGGACCTGGGACCCCCGGCTCCCTTGATCTCCTCCCGCTTTCGCTCGGCTTGTGGACTAGCAACAGGGAACACCCCCACACCCACTTGGCTGCACCTCAACGCAGGTACCTCGACCCGGAACATACATACAAATGTCAACCATACCCCCCAACTCGCATGAGAGCTTCATGATGGCTGCAACTGTCAACATGGCTATGGCACAAACACCCAAGGTAAAGGCTGTTAGGGCCAACAGCAATGCGAGCTCAAAGGCAAAGACACAGATGCACCGCCGTTCAAGAACAGGTTAGTACCTACCAACTCCATCCTGCCTGCACCACCACACTATGGTACCTATGTCCAGCCACTTAGACGAATGCCCTTGGTGTCTGTCTGTAAGTCAAGTCAACGCCACAGGAAACTGACACAACTTCCTTCACATAGGCTGCTACACCTGCAGATTACGGCGAAAGAAGTGCGATGAGGGTACACCTACCTGCACAGCATGCAAACACCTCGGTCTACATTGCGAATACAAGCGGCCGACCTGGTGGAGCAACAACGACTCAAGGAGACAGCAAAAGGATGAAATCAAGATGATCATCAAGCGAAAGAAGTTATCCGAGAAGGCATCTCACACCATCCAGACAACAACCATCAGCTCACCTCCTGGACTGTCACACTCTCTGCCCACCTCCGCTACCTTCTCCGATCCTCTGGATCGGACTAGGTCGGCCTCAATTGACTCGCATTTCGCGTTCAACTTCAACAGCTCCCCAAATGGCCCGGAGTTTGGTGCCTACAACCCGCAAATGCTCCCCACACACTCCGACTTCATGTTTAACATGTCCCCGTACGACATTGACATCAAGACGGAACGACAAATGTTTGTTGATGACGTCCCAACACTCAGGGAGTCAACAGTCTCGACATTCAGCACCTACCAGACGCCTCCCCCAACAGGTGCAATCCTGCCAAGCTACCCAATCGATGGCGAATGGACGGAGCAGATCTTCCAAGAACGACGGGAGTCGCTCAACGAGGAGGCTTTGAACATGAACTTTTTTGACTTCGCTCATGGGCCTGCCATGACCTCGAGGCAGATCGACATTGAGTTGGATGAGAATGACCAACGACTTCTGGAGCACTTTGTCCAGTTTGTCCTGCCTACCATTTTCCCCATCCTGGAGACTAACCAGCATGGCTCCGTCGGCTCGGACCTCATTCTCCCAGCTCTGCAGAACAATGAGGGTTACCTGCACTGCTGTCTCATGATTGCTGCGCAACACTACAAAGCTACGATGAACATCCAGAGCGAGGAACTTGACAACGACATCATGCGACATCGACATGCCACCATCCTGTACCTGTGTGATGCTCTCAACAGGGATGAAGACCACCAGCAGATCCTGGAGGCAACATTGAGTCTCATCTTCTTCCAATGTTGCGTGGGTCGGTTTGATGATTCACTCCCCGATATCCCTTGGCACCAGCACTTCCAAGCAGTCAGCTCGCTGGTCAGCAAGCTTGATTTGCCTCGTATCGTCACGGACCCATCTGAGCAATTGTCGCAGACTCCTTTCAACATGACCTTGACTGCCTGGATCGACATCTGCGGTGCGACCATGCAAGGGAGAGCGCCATCATTTGCGCACATCTACAGGGAGAAGCATCTTTCTACAACCAACAGCTCTCTTGGTCTACGTGAGCTAATGGGGTGCGAGGACCGTGTCATGTACTTGATCTCGGAGATTGCATGCCTTGAGAACCTCAAGCGCGAAGGCATGGATGACATTACACTGTGCACGCATGTTCACTCGCTCGGCGAGCAAATCAACCTCACCGAGAATGGCGACTGCTCAGTCAAGATGCCCTTCAACGCGAACGGCTCTCTGAGCCCCAAACAGCTGAGCAAGAACATCACCAGTGCTTTCCGCCTAGCCGCTCGGATCTACCTATGCAGTCTTGTACCCGGCTTTTCGCCGACGCAGGCCAGCTGCATCGGGCTTGTGGAGAAACTCACCACGGTCCTTCAACACATCCCATCTGGACTTCACGGCTTTGACCGAAGTCTATCGTGGGTGTACTTGATTGGCGGCTCTGTCAGTGGTGCGACATCTACCTTCAGACATTTCTTCAATGACCGTATCAACCAACTTGGCGACGCTTCCAGCTTTGGTAGCTTCGGTGGTGTGGTAACGCTGCTGCACGAAGTCTGGCAGCAAACAGACAGCTTCCTGCCAAGCCCCAATGCGACAGGATCAACGGAGGCACCATACATCTCCTGGAGAGATGTTATGCAAATGAGGGGTTCTGACTACCTGCTAATATAAGCAGCCATGCTCCAAGACAGCCGGCCTTGAGGAGTGTGGTGTGCCACAGCATGGTATCTACCCCTCGAATGCAAGTGCCCTGCCGTGTGTGATGCAGGATAATCACCATCCTGTGAACCTGGCGCTTGGCCGGAATAATGATTTGCTTTTTTCGTTTTTGTTTTTTTTTTGCTTTTTAACACTCATTTTACGCTGCACAACAAATATACCTCAAAGAGAGAGCGCCGCAAGGCAAATCGGGACGACACTTCGGACTAGGAGTCTTTTCACAAAATTCATGGGCCGGCGAAGAAAGCTGGTCTGCTTATGGCAAATTTGGGAGAAACTGAACCATATAATGGGTTACGAAGGGCTAGCGATGAATTCTTATCTGATTGTTTATTTACTGGAGCATTATCGGTCGGTTTTGATATACCCAAGCATAATTGGATGGGGGGAGTTAAGGTTCAAACCGGAAGCCATCACAGGCGCGCAGGGCTTAGGACAACTAAGATCCAAGGAGATGGCGCGAGAGGTTCAAATTAAGAGGAAGCACCGCTTGATTGCTTTCCACCTCTCAAAAAAAAACTCTTGAGGATACAGAGGCAAGGAACATCCCAAGACTATGTAATCGAAACTTTTACAAAATACCAGAAACGATCTACACTTCAATGCATGTGCTCCCTTCACGTGAATGCTTCTCCATTGCAACTTTGAATGAACCCACCAGACTTTCAAGGTGCGCCGCTCAACTTGCCGAGCTTGCAGTCCGCGACACCTTGCTATGACTCTGAATGGGCAAGCCGGGGTCTTTTGCCCGGCTGTAATTTTACTCACGCGCTGTATATCGTGAGTCAACATTTCAGCCGGCAAGCATGACCAACGTCCCGTGGCCGTACAACTGTGATGGACGGCAGGAGAAAAGATGGGATAAGGGAGGCGGAGATTACATTGTTGCACAGCTTAAAGTGCACACATGATGTTATCATCATGGCGAGGTTTGGTAGCTAGTGCTGTGGGGTAATCTAGAACATGTAGGAACCCGACACACAGGGAGGAAAGCCGTCCGTTGGCTTGGGTTAGGAGTGGTGACACGACGGGACTTTGTTCAGCACCCAGACCAACGGCTTCCCTTCTTCCCCAAAAATCTTATAGGCACGTGGCGGTGACATGGTTATGCGCTGAAGATTTGCATAGAACATCCCTAGGGACTGTGGTAGTCTGGAACAGACAAACATAATGCAGCTGCCGATTATAGTAGTACTTTAATTTATCTACATGCTGAATCAACTGTACACGGGCCCGAAGAACGACAGCCCCTTTGCTTGGGATACTCGACATCAGCTGAGCCATAACCTATCACCGTAACACACACAGCTGCCCAGGTGGCACCATGGCTGATGCGCAATCATTGCCCCCTGCGCCAACACCGCGGGCAGCAGCGGCATCGGAGGAGAGGGCAGGCAGTGGAATCAAGGCCGTGTTCTTTGACTTCATGGGTACATGCCTAGATTGGCACTCAACCGTCGTGCGTGCCTTGCCTCGAGATATCCCGGAAGCCGCACGATCCAGGCTCGCGCTCGCATGGCGTGAGGACTTCTTCAGCGAGCTACATGCACGATCGCGACTCGGGCTGGCCCCTGAGGACATCGATGTCACTCACCGTCGCACGCTACTTAGAAGCATCCGCGATCCGCATAATGCATTCCACGAACACCGCCACCATTTCTTCAAGGGGAGCAATGGGATAGCCACAGCAGCGACGGTGGAAACGACGACGGAAGCCTTGTTTCCCGACGGAGCGGAGCCGGAATGGCCAGCAGTTGAAGAGGCTGTGAGATCTTGGCATCACATGACTGCATGGGACGATGTGTTGCCAGCATTGCGAGCGCTGAAGGAGGAGCCGGGTCTGGAGCTGTTCGTGCTGGCGAACGGCACGACGAGACTGCAACTTGACCTCGTGCGATCGTCGGGTCTAGCTGCCTGCTTCGACATGCTATTCTCGAGCGAGCTGCTGGGCGTCTACAAACCTTCACCGGCGGCCTACAACCGGGCACTGGCGCTGGTTGGGGTCCGGCCTGACCAGGCTGTCATGGTGGCTGCCCATGCATATGACCTTCGGGCCGCCAAAGCTTTGGGTTTGCACACCGTATATGTATATAGATGGACCGACGACACAACCGAGGACATGGGCCAGGTCAGACGCGAGAACGAGAACTTCCTCGATAGTGGCGGCATGACTGGCCTGGTGGACGTAATTAGGGCCACGGAGTTACACTGCTAGCATTTGTGCGTCCGAGCCTTGGCCAGTTAGATGAAGACATACCTGGGTACTACTAGTACTGTACCTACTTTGCAGCATAACAATTGCTTGTCGCCAATAACGGCCCGTAAACTAACAATGATGACACAACAACGGTCAACTAAGTACGTACATGTAGGGAGGCAGGTAGATCAGGTAGTTTTATCTTGTATACCTGTTGTAGTTACGCAGAACATTGGATCGATCAAGAAATCCAGCATAGATAATTAATTAAATGGCTCTTGACTTACATGGCAAGCCTCAGATCGTACGACAGCAGGTCGCAAACCAAGAATTTGCCCCCTTATGGGTTGGCTATTAGTTACTTTACTTACACCTATCATGGATGAATCTAAAGTTAGAACTCCCGGGCGCGATCATAATACTGCCCGAGCTGCCTAGCAGTGGATTATTCGATAGCCGATCTCTTTAGCGGCATTGAGATATAGATTTTCGATCATAATGAGAAAGGGCCGTGGAAATACTACAGAATGTATAGGAAGTAATTTCACAGGCAGATTGACAGGCTCAACAGGCTCAACAGGTACCTACCACCCTACCTACCAGGTAAGGTTTAACGAGAGGAATTAACCCCATCCCATCATGATCGACCAAGGATACTTTAGGTACCCGCTTAGGGATAGTGCATAGTGCCCCGTCGAGTGAACCAATCGTAGAGGCGCAATTGTTCTCGTCGCGCCTAATCTGAAAAGTGGTCTATCCGTTTCTATCCATTATGAACCAATCGCAGCCCTCTGCCCCCCTCAGCCCGCCATTTCCTGCCAATAGGACAGCTCTGTAACCGCCTTGGCTAGCGACAGGCGATTCGCCTCACGAGAGCCTCTCGTTTCGACAACGACATGGCCCTCGTGAAGCGTAGCAGGAAACCACCTCATCAAACTCCCCAGTCCCTGAGGCTTTCGATGCAAATTGAGACCCAGGCGTCCACTCGATGGCTAGGCATTGCGTCAGCTCCATTCAAGCGCAGCCATGCCCGCACCCCGCGGCTGCTTTGGTTGGACCGTGTCTGCTGCGAGTTTGCGGGCAGACTCTGCCTAGTCGAATGGCTGCTGGCCAGGGCGGATGCTTCTCAGGCAGGGAGATGGATGGTCTATGGACAATGGGTCACCAGCCCAAGTGGAAACCGGCATCGTGAAGCTTTTACCTCTTCTCCTTGTACCCGATATAGACAGACTCTCAAAAACCTGTCTGCTTTGTTGTCATCTCACCGTCTTTGACTACACATCTGCTCGGTGGCCAATTTCACATATTCTCCGCCTGACCTCTCATTGTCCTTGCGTGACTCGCCGAGCTGCTATTGCTATATCTTACACAGATCCCTTTACTCATCGCGCGGTGCTAGGACCGTCTACTTGATGCCTTTTCTTGCCGCTGAAATAATCCCTGTTTTCCTAGCTTCCATTCTACCATCTGCTCGATCTGACGCTCGCGCTTATTGAAAATCTATTATCTCTCTTTTCTAATAATCCTCTCGTCTGACTGATCTCTTCTTGTTCTTGCTGGATTAATAACAAATACATCGTCCACGGCTACATCACCACAGACTACCGAAGTCATCTATACGTTAAAAAAGATGCGATACCCTCGAGGTCCGCTGTGGACCCTGCAACTCGCGGTAATCTTCGCGGTTGCGTCCACGTCTGCAACTGCTATCAGACCAAACTGGCTATTCGAGAGGGCCGATACATGTGCCGCCGACTACGAGAAATGCCCACAGGACGGGCTCCCGGGCAACTTCTGCTGTGCAGAGGGGACGAAATGCAACCTGCTGGCTGGGAAGACGACAGTACTATGCTGCCCAGAGGGCAGCGACTGTGCAACAATACAGCCTATCAGCTGTAATCTATCACTTCAGGACCCGGCCAAGAACCCGAAGGCATCGGCCAAGACGACGGAACTGGATGGCAAATTGCCAGTGTGCGGTAAAGGGTGCTGCCCCTTCGGATACCACTGTGACGAGGACAGCGCCAACTGCGTGATGGACGAAGACCAAAGCAAGAAGCCGGGCGAGACGTCAAGTGTGCCTCCTCCCGCATCATCAGCTACATCCCCTGTGTCTAGTGCTACTCCCATTACGTCGACAAGTGCACCTAGTACAACTTCAGAAGGCGTCCAGCCGTCATCTACTGCATCAGACGGGGAAATGAGTAGCACCAGCAGCAGTAACACAGCAACAGCCATAGGCGGATCACAGCCAACCGCCACATCGCCACCTGAGACGCAGGTAACCGGGACGCCGGCTGCCGAAACCAAGCAAAAACCCAACACCACAGCTATCATTGGCGGTATCTTGGGCGGGCTCTTCGCCCTCGCCTTTATCGTAGCCGGTGTCTTCCTGTTCCGACGCAAGCGGATGCTCTCCGACAAGAAGGGGGAGAAGAAGCGCGACTCGACGCTGTCGTTCGGAGACATCAGCGCGCCGCTCCCGCACGCCGACTACAACAACCAGCGGCTGGACTTCCTAGCCAAGGCACAGCAGGGGCCCAACGCGAGCACCGCGTCCTCGCCCATCCTGCCGTCGGGTAGCGACAAGGCCCACGCCAACCCCAACGTCAACGTCCACGCCGTGGTGCCGCCCCGTCACTTCCCGCCCAACTCGCCGTACTCGGCCTCCGTGCTCGGCTTCGGCGACCGCCGTCGCAGCCTCTCGATGACGGAGGTGACAGACAGGCCGCGGAGCCACCACGTCTCGGCGGAGGTGGGGAGTCTGGGCCTGGGTCTGCGGAATCTCACAGATCGCTACTCGCGGTATTCGAGCCATCTGATGCCGCACACGCCTCGCACACCGCACACGCCGCGGACGCCGCGTGGCAGCGGCGGCAGCCAGAGCATCAATATCTTCGCGGACCCGTCGACGGTGGGCACGCCGTCGGACTATGACCGGCGGGATACCACTTATACCACGTGGACGGATCTCCAGTACCACGCCGACAAGTCCGACTCGCCACCGATGCCGCAGAGGCAAATACCACCTCGGAGTTGACAGCGCGGTTCGGCGGTTTGAGCGAAGGGGGCAAGTTTGCATGGGTCCACGCATATCTCTTAGTGTCATCAAGTCAAAAAGCATCAACGGCGTTTTTTTTATATCTGGATTGGGCGAAGATTTTCTTTCTAATCATGATACCTCAAGGTGGAATGGGAAGGATAGGTTATGGCACTCGTGAAAGAATGATACCATTGAATTTCTCAGAGGGAAAGGGGGTTAATGGAGTTTAATGATCGGTGGCTTTTTCTTTTCTTCGTTCTTTTTTTTAACTCCTTCCCTCCTTTGGTATGGAAATGGAGATGGAGATGGATATGTATGATAATTTGCCATGCATGTTTATCACGGGCGCCGCAGAACACCTTGAAGGTGGCGTATAATCACGAATGAATCAATATACTTTATCTGCTTCTCAAAACATATGCTTTCTCATTACTTATGCTTTTCCCTCGTGCCGCCCCCTCCATGCTTGAATACGATTACATATAATGAATACATGCAACAGCATGTTTCCAAGTCCCTGCCACCTGCGCCCAAAAGCAGAAGTCTAGGAAAACTGAGGAATAACTATGGACTAGCTGATGCCTAGAACTGCATTTATCACTGCTTCTTCTTGGCAGCCCGCTTCTCCGCAGCGGTTTGGGGTTTGCTCGCGGCCTCGCTGGCCGTCTTCTGCTCCTCGGCGGCATCGCGCTGGAGGCGCTCGTACTCCTCGTTGTCCTTGCGCTCGGCGTACCACTGGCCGGCCTGGAGGACCAGGACGCCGAGCAGGACGAGGGCGAGGATGGTGTTGCTGGCGGCCATGACCTTGAGGCTGTCCTCGCGGCCGAGGATGAGGCGGCCGTCAGCGGCCTGGGGGTCCTGGGCGCTCGCGGGCAGGTTGCCGGGGAAGTCCTCGGCGTGCCAGATGCCGGCGCTCACGAAGCGCAGGCCCTTGACGATGTTGGCGATGTAGACGCCGACGCCGATGACGTAGAGCACGAGCGAGGCGCCGTCGAACAGGATGTTGCTCTCGGACGCCTTGAACAGCTTGATGAGGAAGCCCAGGAAGCCGAGACTGATCATGATGGACAGCATCCGCGATATCAACGGCGGCGACTGGTGCATGAACTTCAGATGCGTCTCCAGCTGGTCGAGGTACGCGGGCTGGATCACGTCCGACGTCCACAGCAGCGGGTAGTCATAGGGAAACTCGGCGAAGATCATGCCGAGGAAAAAGCAGACGGCTGTAACGGGGCGCTCATGGTTAGTCGGCGCTCTGCTACGCGGAGGTCGCAACCCCAGGTGGAGGGGGTTGCGGAGGGTCGGTTGATCCCCATGCGGAGAGGGGATATGCTGGTGACGGCGAGGTGCGATGCGCAAATGAGGGCGTGGAGGGGCAGGATGTGGTGAAGTACTCACGCGCGATAATCATGAAGGTCGCAAAGGACGTCGAGCCGCGGTAGTCCTTAGACCGCACGTTCTTCGACCAGTCGATCCATTTTTCCGCCATGTTGACGAGCTTGTGTGGTGGCAGCGAAGTGGTTGCTGATTTCGAGGTCTGGGCTGTGGTGCGGAATACAGTTGTCGTCACCGTTGTCGTCGCTGTCGTCGCCTTGTGTCGCCTGGTGTCGCGAAAGTGTATGTTCCGGGCTGAAGTGGCAGCGTGTGAGAACTGTCCCTAAGCTCTCGCTCGAGTCAGATGTGTGGTTTCCAGCAGCTTCGCTGTTGCACACTGCACACTAAGGTACCCTTAGCCAGCCGCCTAGCCTTAGATCCAAGCTTAGGAGCCTTGGGAGCATGCAGATAGCAGATTGGGTAGATAGCAGCGCAGATAATACCAGCAAAATGTTGTGGTCGCAATCTCCGCAGCTGCAGTGGATTTGGCCCACTGCTTCGCTCTGGCCGTGATCTCGAGCATTCTCAGCTTGCATGGGGGGGAGCATCTGGACATGGGGCGGGTAAGGCAACACAGATGATTCAGGCTAAGGATGTCTTTGCCCGGGCACTGCAGGCTGGGTCTCATAGGGGGCCCGGGTAGGTACATTAGTGGTCTCCTAGCTGGGAATGCGTTACGTAAGTGTAAGTGTAAGTGTGTGGAAGTAGAAGTACATGAAGTCGGTACCAGAGGTTGACCTGCGCTCAGCCAAGGGAGGAGCTTTATCAGGTAGAGTGTACTTCGGAGCAATGATACCCTGAGTAGCCAGGGCTAGATCGTTGGTTAAATAGAGGTATAGTACTGACCCCTGGTAGTCAACATCAACAACGTGAGCTTTTAAAAAAGAATGAAAATCATAGAAACATGCACCCCACCTAGATACTGGCCGGGAACATGCCTGTGTTCTACGCAAATGGAACTATGCTCAGACCATGCCGCGACAGATTGACCGGGCATGAGGTTCACAATGGCTGACACACCGTCTCATTCCTCTCAGCCCTGTTTGCATATGACGCCGGAAGGGGTGGAGCATGTGATGGGACAAGCCACCTCCATGACGGAAACCGACAACTCACTCGCTCGGATGTCTCAAAGGTCAAACCCGTTAGTAGAGATGTTGATACCGAGAGGGCCTGAATGACATAAATTGCGACTCTCACGGCATTGGAAGACTCGTGGTTTTGGGATACATGCTGCTGGAGTAGAACGTCAAGCATGTTGATGCCGCATGCATCACCAGTGATCTACACAAGTGATCTACACATGACTATGATGCAAGAGATTCCAACCCTTTTATATTTTAGAAAAAAACTTCACGTGCCTCGGCTTACTATGTCCATAGAACCTTGGAGGCAGTCAACTACGCACACGCATGCGTGGAGTGAGCTACCTTGTTGCGCGACTGCGATAGATAGTTGGCGAACATGGCCTACAAACTATCCCGTAGGCCGGAGACGGGCTGAAGGAGAACCCTTGCACCAGTCTCTTGCCACACAAGCTGCCTAACTCCCGGAAGCCTACTAGTAGAGCTGGGCTCCCTGCTCCTTCTTATACATACTTGTCCGGCGGGCTGGCGATTCTGTCTACTATCGGCTAGGTAGAAGGCGAGATAGATGTAGGTAGTAGGTAAGGGCCACGGCAGGGGGGATCATGGTCCCAGTCCCAAGCAAGAAACCGCAAAATACCACTCGTATTTGGAGAAGAGGTACAGGCTGTTCTCGGCGTTGTATTTTGTTGTGGACCAGCGTGCCGTGCTACTCTCGAGGTGGCCTTAATTAGGTGGGGGTGTTAGAAGGAGTTGGTGCCGCCGGTCACATACCTATTTGAATCGAGGACCAATAACACCCGGAAGACCAAATTCAGACATGGGAAGGAATATCGATCGAATCGAACCGCCTTGTAGCATGCGTTGATCCCACGCACAGAAGCAATAGGCGTTCGTACGGAACATGACTGCTCGATTGCCTGCACGAACATTCTGACCAACATGGCAGAGTCGACAGTGTTGTTGCAGGCATGGTAGGGTCGTGTTGGGTCTAGAATCTACAGTACGAGTAGTACGAGCCATTTACTACTGTACTGTAAGTCGTGCAGGCATTGATTGTTCCTCGGAAGTGCTGCGCAGAGGCAACCTGGGAACTATTTCTGCACCTACCTACTTAGTCCCTAGGTATGTGCTAGCACTGCTAGGTGAGTAGGACCCCTACCTAGACAATGCGCGACCAATCAAGTCGTCAGGTAATCATTAGCAAAAACCACGGCCATGGCCCCAAATGCAGCCAACCAATTGGACCCAACAGACGGCCATCCCACTCTCCAGTGCCCCACCCCCACCTGCTCTGCGCAGGGTGCCCGTGACTTGCGAGAGCAGGCCGTGCAGGCGAACAGGACCTCCACAGGACCTGCCTAGAGGTTCCTAGGGAGGCACCCTCGTCTGCTCCATCCGCTAAGCTGTGCACGATTCGGCTCTCCTTCTGAACTCGCCGACATTGGCCGTTAGCCCAAGCCGCTTCGGTCGCTATGGACGCTTTGGTCAAGCATCGTCTCCCTCTAGCCCTTTGTTACCCTTCAATCTCTGACCATCGACGGCGATAGCACGACCCGATCATGCGAGTGTCATCTTGACTTCGACAAATTCTTCCCGTGTCCCCCCGCCTGCAGCCGCCCGAGACTGACAGCCCTCAACAACCAACAAAGCTGGGACGAGTTGGAACCCGCGCAGGCACCCGTTCGCAGCCATTGCTTCTGCTTCAGCAGCTCCTCGCTCCACTCTAGCTCACTGACTGGGCCAGCCGAAGAGTTGCGATGAATGGCCATATTCAACGCAACCGCAGCGACCCATACTGTTAAACAAACACATCCCGGCGAGCGGAGCGGCAGAGCAGCCGAGACATTCATCAACCCTGTGCGAGGACCTCTATATATCTCCCGCCCGCCACCCGCGAACAAACCCAACCCTCGGCGAGTCGCATCCCGTCCGACTCGGCCGAGCTGTGAGCTGTGAGCCGTGAGCTGCGAGGACGACTCGGACACCTACCGACCACTTTCCACCGCCGGCGAGCCAGCCATGGCCATGATCAACCAGGCCGGCTGGAGCGGGCAGGACCAGAACATGTCGTCCGCCGGTGACGATGACTTCCACCAGTTCTTCGACATCGGCATGTCCAGCAGCGACTCGATGCAGTTCGACTTCCAAAACTTCAATGGCCCAAATGGCCCGCCCATGATGCAGCATGGCCATCGTGAGCCCGTCGACACGCCCATGAGCGATGCCGATGTGTCCTCGGTAGTTGCGCAGAACAACATGGGCGTGCAAGACCGCGTCGCTGCCATGACGTCCGCCCCACCTCATTCCGCAGTCCTCTCGCAGATTCTGCCTCACCAACCGACACACAATGACGCCATCTCCGAGATCGAAGCCCAGATCCAGTTCCTGCAGCACCAGAAACTGCAGCAGCAGCAACGCCAACTCGAGGAGCAGCAGCGACAACTGCAACAGCAGCAGGCTGCTTTGTACGCTCAACAGCAGCAGCAACGGAGCATGGTCCCCCCTACCCCCCAAAGCCTCGAGATGCACGCCTCGAGTCAGTTCTTTGCCTCTCAAGACCAGACCTGCTCGTCGGGCATGTTCGACGGATACCGCCATATGAAGGAACAACAGGACGTACGTTTGCTCTCCGTGGGCCTCCTTGCGTTGAGCTAACATGGTTGAAGATGTCCTTTACGCCGCTGGTGTCTCCCGCCGTGACTCCGCTAGACGCGCATTTCTCGGCAGACCAACAGTTCATGGTCCCCTCCGCCTACTTCAGCCCTATCACATCCCCCGCGCTGTACGCACAGCAGGACCCTGTCATGTTCTACGACGCAAGACATTCAGCCCATACTACGCACACCACCAACTCGCCGGCGGCCATGGACGTCGAGTCTCCTTCAGCCTCCGCCACAACTGACAATCCCCCTAAAGAAACACGCAAGAACGCTGCATCCAGAAGGAAACCAAAGGTACGGCAGTCCCCAATTACGAAACCGCAACGGAGGAAAATGTCCGCCACGCCAGTCATGAACGCCCAGGCCTTGAGCGAGTTAACGGAGGTGATCGAGGGCTCAGAAGCAGTCCCGAAGCCCAAGTCTGTGTCTGCGTCCTCGAATGAGGAGTCGGAGAACGCCTCTGTCTCACCCGAAGCTCTCGAGATGCCCCCTCCGCCGCTTCCGCTGCCACGCTCCGCTCGGCAGTCGCCATACATCGCGCCTCAGAATAGCGAGAAGCCTGTGGCAGCGCCTTTGCTTCTGTCTCATAATGACAAGCCGTCGCCCGCAACACCTGCCTCCCTCTTCAGGATATCACCTAGAAACCAGTCGGCGGACCAAGCCCAAGTGGATCTCCACGGCCCCGAGCACATCGAGAAATTCGAGCTACCGGAGGCGATAAACTCGATCAAACCCCCCGAACCACGGATAACAGTGTCGCAAACCCCACAGTCACCTCGCATCTCCTCTGGGGCTAATACGCCGAGAGTGACGCCACTTCAGCCGTTGCCATCACCCCTTGCTCTCAAGCCAACCCAGCCAGCCTCAGCCAGCCAAAGTCCCCAACTGAACCCCAGGTCCTCGACGTCTGCTCAGAACAAGACGCCGCTCATGGCACCGAAAGGGGGCCGGAAGCGGGCCAGTATCAGCTCCGCCTCTCCTGCGTTACTACCCAGAATATCTCCAAATATCAAACCGCTACTACCAGGTACACATGGGTCGGCAAATGAGGATTCGGCCTCGAGGCTCCTGGCAACCAAGTCTAATTATCAAAGAATTTTGGAAGGGAACACCGTGCCGGGCGTGACCTACCCTAGTGAACTCTCCACAAACTTGACCTCGAAGCGAACTTCGCATAAAATCGCGGAGCAGGGGCGTCGAAATCGGATAAACTCGGCACTTCTCGAAATCGCGACGCTGCTGCCCAATGGTGCCATCAAAGAAGGCAGCGAAGGCGACGGGGATAGTACAAAGGGGGATAAGGCAGACGCCAAATCGGGTACACCAAACAGCAAAGCTAGCACGGTAGAGTCTGCAATAGACTATATCAAGCATCTGCAGAAGGAACTCTTCGAGGCCAACAAGCGGGCAGAGGAAGCCGAAAAGAAGCTACGCGAATCAACGCAGGCCACCTCTTCATAGAGTCGCGCGCAGGGCGTGGGGTCAGGCAGTAGGCGGTCAAAATTCAGGGGAGAGGCGTTCGGTGGCGGTAATATAGAGTCGATGGCGCCTCCTAATAATGCGATATATTTACGATCCTTTGATACCCTCGAGACGGATGGGACGCTGGGCTTTACATGGCCTCTATGGTGCCATGCAATGCCGTGCTGGCCGCATTCGTCCATGGACAGGACGAAGCTCACGTTTGTTTGGGAACGCGGATATCATAGACAAGACGATGCAATATAGGTACATCTCGTCGTCTTTGCTACAACGGGGGTGCTTTTTCTAATGAAATTAACGTTTGGATCCCAAACAGAAGAGTATCGATCAACAGAAGCAATGGGATCGGGGTGTCTTCGTACCTACTAGTACATGTAGGTAGGTATGAATTGCAAAAGATGAGTACCTAGGTGTTCAACTGTATATGCCAGTTGGAGCTCCGAGAGACTTGTTATGCCATAAAAGAGCAGCTACTAGTATAGATAGATAGATCTATCGCTTAGCATCTACATGGTTATGCGAAAACAAGAACATTGGCCTCGAGCAGGTACCAAGGGCCAATCTCGACGTACCAAGGTAGAAAAGTGATATGCAAGAGATTGGTTCTATTGGAAGTTGAGATCCATACAGGGGCCTAGGGGCCTTGGCGCATAGGTACAGGCGGAGGAGAGTTGGCTCTTCCAAGGTAAAGTCTCGTTGCCACTGCAACCACCTAATTTGTGGTAGTGTTATCAACAAACAGATGCACGATTGACAGCCTGGCCCAAGGTCCCCACTGCTACACCATTCTTTCTTTTATCTACTATCTACAACTCTGGTATTTCCAAGATCTGTCTCAGATCGCCTTACCAGATACGGTGAAACGGTATTCACTTCCAAGTCTACCTTAGGGTAAGGTAGGCACCTACTTAAGCTACTTAGTTGATCTTATTGTCCCTTTGCAATTTGACGCAGGCTCGAGAGGGACCCCGCGCGCAGGTAGGTAGTTCAGCGCAGTCAGGTCACTCAGTAGGTACCTTCCGAGGTACCCTACGCTGCCCCTCGCTGTTGCTTCTTTCCACCTGGCGTTGCTGAGGTTAGGTAGGTACCTACCTAGGTACCTAGATATACCGTATACCTGCCTGTGTCGCGCGCATTACGCATTACGCCACTGATATCAGCTGCGCTACATTTGCCACTCTGTTCTGTCGCAGCTGCTTCAATCCTTTCTACCTTTCGACATACGTGTCAGCGACCCGCGAGGCAACAAGCCATCGCATCCTTTGTTTCCGGGCATCTACCCATTGCACTACTGCTGCTCTCGTTTTCTTGACCGCTCTGGCCTTCTCCATATTGTCGCGACCGGCCCGCCATGTCCGATCCAGAGAGTCTCGACTATCTCCAGCCTGGGTTCGATCCCAAGAGCTTGACCATTCCACGTTTGCGATCCATCCTTGTCGCCCACAACGTCACCTATCCATCCACTGCGAAGAAGGCCCAGCTGGTAGAGCTCTTCCACGAGAAAGTCGTGCCGCAGTCCAAGAAGATCCTCGACGCCCGAGCCCGCGCGAAGCGCTCCAGCCTGGGCATATTCGATGCCGATTCCGACTCTGTGAGCAGCAGCAGCATCCCCCTCAACGAACACGACACCCTCGCGCCCCCGCCTGCGCGCCCTGCCAGCACCCGGAGATCGCGATCGCCCCGGAAGGCCGCCGCCCCTAGGGTGAAGTCAGAGGAGCCTGATCTCGAGCCGCCCATGCCGCCGCCCATCCCCAGCAGTCCTTCAAAGCGAGCATCTCGGTATGCCAACCGACAGGTCTCCGTCTCAGATAGCGAGACCGGCCCCGAACAAGATGCCAGTGCCGTGCTGAAGAGAACACGCCCAGCCGCTACTCCCAAGTTGAAGACTGAGGAGTCGGATGGTCTTTTCAGGCGCACCTCGGATGTCTTCACCTCGGACAACCCCTTCCAGAGTGGCAGCTCTCCCGCGCTTGCGGAACAGACCCCCACCAACCGCAGAAGGACGACGAGCCACCACGCGTCGCGAAGTACGAGTAAATCCGCCCGACGGAGAACAGAAAGCCGTGACCCCTCTTATGACGAGGACCCCGTTCCCTACAACGAAGTAGACATGGCCACGCCCAGGCCCATCAGCCGCAAAATGCCGGAGCCTCGTTACGAAACCCCAGAACCGTCTGAGCCGCCTCAGGTGGAAGCTGGGGAAGAATTCACTCCGCAAGAACAGCTGGAGCTTGCAGCCGAAGACGCTGCCAAGGGTGGAAATGTTGTTTTGCGAGCCAGACAAGGCCCCCCTGCGAAGAAGATCAATAAGAGAACCCCCCTCTCTATGCTTCTGATCACGGTATTGGGAGTCTACGCTGGTTGGTACCGCCAGGAGAAGATCGCTGTGGGCTATTGCGGTGCCGGACAGACTGTCAGCTCGATACCCTCCGAGATTGAGGTTCCAGAGTGGGCGCAATCCGTCCTCCCTTCCGAAATCAGCGTCCCACAGTCAGTCATCGACAAATTAGAACCTGAGTGTGAACCATGCCCCCCTCATGCGTACTGCTATGGCGATTTCACCGTCCGCTGCGAGCAAGACTACATCCTGAAGCCGCACCCATTTGCACTGGGTGGCGTTATCCCTCTGCCCCCGACTTGCGAACCAGACGGCGAGAAGGTTCGCCGAGTGCAGGCTGTTGCCGATAAGGCAATCGAGGAGCTCCGTGAGCGAACTGCCAAGTACGAGTGCCGCGAGCCGATCGACGAAGAGGGCACAATTGTCGATACACCAGCCGTCGAAGAGCTAGAATTAAAACAGGTCATCAACAACAAGAAGAGCCGGAAGATGTCGAATCAGGAGTTCGAAGATCTTTGGGGCGCGGCCATTGGTGATATCAAGCAGCGCGAGGAGGTCCAGGTCGAAGTTAAGGAGTAAGTTGGGACCCCTCTCCCATCTACTTGTTTGCGACGTATATACCCTTTCTTGTTTCCTACTCGAAGCATTTCGCAACAACTAGCTCTTATCTGACCAATTATCCGACTAACCAGAAAACCCGCCACCCCAACAGAACGTCCGATCCCGCCGCCGTTCCAAACACCTTCCTGGCGTCCACCTCTCTCGCTCGAGTTCCGCTCACCTGCGCCGTCCGACGCTCCATCCGACTCGGACTGGCAAGACATCGCTTCCAGATTAGTGCTCTGATCGCGTTTATTTTCGCTGCTATATACGGGCGTGTCCGTTTCATCTCCAATAAAACTGTTATGGCCAAGGTTCCTGGCATCGTCGATCAAGTTCTGGACCGTCTGGCCCAGCAGAAAGAGCGCGGCTACGAGGACGACGACATTGACGACCCGTGGCTGTTCCTGCCAAACCTGCGCGATGACATTCTGAAGTCCACACATTCGCTGGCGCAGCGAGAACGGGTTTGGAAGCGTGTCATACCCGTCGTGGAGCAGAACAGCAACGTGCGGACAAGTCAGCGGGAGGGCCGCAGTGGTGAAGTGGCCAGGGCCTGGGAGTGGATAGGGCCGACCTCGGGGGATGGCAGTGGGCGACGCCGCAAGAGTGGACGCGTTTCGTGGGGAGGGCGGGATACTCAGGACGAAGAGTCGCCTGCGCCGGCGGGGAACAAATCCTTTCAAAGATGGGAAGACTCCAGACCGGTCTACTAAACTAATACGCTAATGTTTGAAGGGGGGACGCAGAACCCCTTGGGAAGATGGGGATGGAATCGGCAGGCTATTATTTGGGCGGCCGTCTCCGGCGTTGGGCTTGATTTGCAACGGTTGCTTTGGTGGTGTTTTCTGGTTGGGGGACGATGGAAGGGCAGAGTGAGCTTGTGTTTTCTGCTTTACCTTTTCCCGCCTCGTCTTGCCTATTCCTCTATGCTAGAACGCAAAGTTTTCTTTGTTAATTTACTGTACATTCATGTTCCAATATTTTGCATGCTCCGGCTTCGATAGCCACTGACTGACTGGACTGTCAGCGCTATAGCCGGTAGCTTGTTGCTGGCTAGTGTTTCGCTACCTCTTTCTACAATCCATGATAAGGAATAACCGGCAACCCCGAGGTAATCGAACTGTCGCTTTGCTGCATGTGTGTTGTTTTGTTCGTATTTACTGCCTACTGGCTAGAATAACTGATCTCGACTTCTTATTACAAGTGTGAGGATTCCGCAAATTTGAGCTGCAATTCTCTACATCGTCTGAGTTTGTGACGTGAGCAATACATAGGATGAAAGACAATATAGTTCCACGTTTTTTTTTTCCTGTGCAAGAAAGGACTTCGCATCATAGGTAAAACTGACGATGAACTTGTTATGAGGATAGAGGGTTTAATGGATGGTCGGTCAACTCTTGTATGTGTCCGGACACTTTAGTAGGTACATAGAATAGCTCGTGAGTGATAACAAATTTCTACATAAGATTTATCTCAGACTTCAGCTTCATCGCCTTTCTTACGAGTAACCTTCTGTATCAACTGGCTTGACCTCATGTGCGGTAGTAATATCTCATGCCAATATTCCGACCAAGTACCCAGCCACATCACTTAGGTTGGTCGATTTCCTAACCTAGAGTTAGTTCCACACATCGCGTAACATGTTTCATAAACGGAACACATGCCGCATGCTGCAGTTTTACTGATTCAGATGTAACGTGGTTGGTGTCATTATATGCTACTACTTCACTCTTGCTGTCTCAATCGTCCCGCAGACATGTTACAAGGAGTACCGAAGTACGTTATCATATAGGATATTACCTACCTACATTAGATGTATGTGCGAGACATACAGGTAGTTAACATGAACATGACCAGAGACACATCATCTCATCCCAAAACCGCTCATGGATCTCCTTGTGCTTCCATGCATGTATACATACATACATAGAATGTATGACGCAGCCAACTCCGCGCCAGAACATGCACAAGTGAGATATGAGGTAACTCGTTCAACCGTCACATCTGTACCGGCAGGTATCACCTTGGCCTCCACCTCCCTTCCCTTCCCTTTCCTTGCTGCTTGTTCCCTTCACGAATACGCTGGCTCCGATCACAACTCGCGGAGAGCCAGCAGGAAGGGAGACTTTTGGATGCTTCGAATGGCGTGGAAAGTCCGGCACGCACATCAACGTAAAACAGAAAATAAACTGAGGCTGTTTTTGGTATCATGCAGGGTATAAAATTAGAATAAAAAGTTTGATCGACAAAACGAACGACGTTGCCCGAAGGGACGGTGCCAGACATCCTGTATCTCAGATGATGGTGTGTATGCGGATGTAAAGATTGCTTCGCTCAAGAGCCGAGAAGGAATATGCAAGTGGTCAGCAGCGGCCAGATGTCACGAACACCGCCCCGTGCTGATGATGAAATGTACGATGAAGCTATGTCCATGGTAATGCTAGTTTAAACGAACACAAACGTCCCGGCGCCGATGTTACCGATGCAAAAGACGGTGAAGAATGGGATTGCAGACATTGGTCATGCATTTATTTTGGTGTATATGCATATGCATACCTAGGTGGGTATATCGAATGGCTGTTTGACGCTGGATCATGAGACCTCGGATAGGAGACTTAGGAACGTTATACATCGGGTCGTTCAGGTATATGGCCGGTCATTGCGACTAAGCCTTTCGTTTTCACCCAAATTGAGCCAGCTCATATCGTTTGATGTAGACGCTACAGTCAATTGAGGTTGCCTCGACACGCCCGGGCCAGTCGGAGGCCGATGAGCACCAGGTGCACCCAGACCAGTCGTATACAGGTTCTCGCTGATAGTGCTGTTGGAGTAGGCACTGCTCGGAGCGCGATCTGAGCCCCATGGCTTCTTCGGCACGGTCGGATCCCACGCCTCTTGAACACTGGGCGGTATCCCGCTCGAGTAGCCCGAAGAAGACACTGAGGAAACGGCGGACACGGGCCGCTCGATCTGGCCGGATATACCGTGTCCGAAACTCGCTCCGTGCTGGAGAATGGTCGGACTAGCCGAATTCACGCGGTGAAACGATGGCCGTCCTTCGACAGGTACTTGTAGCGGTGGGACTGTCGCCGAGTCTTGTGTCCTACGATTGGCGTCAGAATAGCGAGAGCTCTCATCCGAGACCTCAGTGTCGCGACGTGATTTGCCACCGCCACCGAAGCCCATGATGCTGCTCCCGCCCGACCAGTATCGATTCCATCCAGAACTCCTACGCAGTTCGTCTTCTTGGTCGACCGCCGCTCGTTGTCTGGGCTTTGGCTGGGCGGATTCGGGTGGTATCGCGACCGGTGCGGGCTGGGAGAGGAAAGCCGGCTGGGTGCTCATCTGTGGCTGAGGCCGGCCAATCGTGTTTTTGATGTCTTTGCTGCACACATTATCACCCGACATCCGTCTCTTATCACTGCTGCCTTTGCGTTGAAGAGCTGGCCTTTGTGACTTGCCCAGAAACATGGCCATCGAAGAGAAGGAATTCTGTGAATCTTGCTGAGCATGACCCTTAAACTGCCCACCTGTTGTCTTGGCCATATCTTCGTGGAAGAAGTCTTTCTCTGGTATACCACTCGCTCTCCGAGCATGGCCAATCTCGACAAAGCTTCTTCTCCGCTGGCGGCGCTTAAGCAAGAATAGTATCAACGCGAGGAGAATCGCCACTCCAAATATCACACCAAGAGCTATACCGATAATGGTGTTAGTGGGTAGTGCTGGTTTCGAATATGCGGGCATTGCGGGAGGAGCACTGGTGCTCGTGGCTTCGCTTGTTGCACTGCTTGTCGACGAGGAGCTAAAAGTCGAGGCTGAGTCTGTTGACGGCGTTGATTGGATGGAGATCGACTCTGCACCCAATACTGCCTCCACATCTTTCCAATTATTTGCTTTCGCGTTGAACATACACAACACATCTTTGTCGTCCCCACCAGACATGACGACCAAGCCGTTAGAGTCGGCCGCAAGCGAGTATTCTGATCTTGCACTCTTGGGTTGGAAGGTCGAATTGTAAGATGGCCAATTGGTGGCTAACAGGTCTCTTTCGTCAATAGAGCCCTTAGCCTTTCCTCCATCAGCTTTCTTCGCGCCAGAGGACTTGATCGGTGCCGATTTCAGCACAGGCGCCCCATTGCCATCTACTAGAACTGTCCTGTTCACCGTGTTTGGTAAAGCTGAAAGGTCGAAAGTATATAAATGCTTGCTTCCATCGTCACCCTGGATGATGACAGCCTTCACCGCGGTTGAATTTTTGGGCAGAGGTTCAGCCAAAGTTGTTCCTGAATCAATCCATGACCCAGCTATTCCGTTAACCATAACAGTCGTATCGAATAGCGTTACTTTCGTATTCCAGGAATTGCCACCCAGCAAGGCAGCCTGTGTCTCAGACCAAGGTAATAGAATGGGGGCCACGCCCGGTGAGGTAATATCAGATGGGAAAGCCAGTACCCCATAAGGCTCGGACGCACCAATTGTGAAAGTTTGTTGTGATAAGTTGGGTTGTCCATCCGTAGTGCCGGCATAGACGATCAGAGAATCCGTACTGTTGAGGTAGGCTGCACTGTGATAGACCCGGTCCTTTGTGACAGTAACCTGTGGTGTTATTGTTTCCCACTTGCCAGTGGAATATGTGAACTTTTGCAACCCTGGATAGTCAGCGTCGTTCGAATTTCCACCGACCACAAATAGGCCTGCAGCTGATGGATCCTTCGGTGTAGACCCAACGCATGCTCCTCCTTTCACGGATTTTCCACCCGGTAGCTTCTTCCACGCAGCTCCTTCATCCAGTTTGAGTGATTGAAACCCAGCCTCAGAGTACGAGTACAGCGTGTTGTTGTATATGGCAGTGCAGCTGCCTGCTAGCGATATCTGCGGCTCAGGAAGGGACATCTCGATGTGCATGTGGGTTGTCAGAACCCCAACGTTGCATGAACGCGTTAATAATATGAAGAACAATCTTGAACGTAGACCACTTTATACCGACATGGTCAATAATATGACGAGGTTCAAAGCGACTCTGCAGGAGGGAATAGCTTGCTCTGGCGGCAGTCTCACGAAACTGGCGTTCCTCCAATTACCTCGAGAATGCGCGAGGCGACTCGTCAATGTCGATCCCCAAACGCTGTAGCCAACCGACTTGATATTATGACTGGTGTGTCGGCTCGTGATAGCGATAGCAAATTGCGTGGGCGGTTTCTCTTGTTATCGAGACATGCAAACATGTGAGACGTCCGTCCAGTCAAGAGGATGATCTGCGGAACAATGTTTGATGATGCGCGAACGGGTGATAAGGGGTTGTCAGCCGGGGAATTATTTGCTATAAACAAATCGAGGAACTGTCCAAAGCATAATTCTTCCTGAAGTACGTTGTGTCGCAGAAGTTGGGCCGAAGCGGATCCTAACAGAGCAAGCTGTTACACGGCGTCGCAAGTAGTGTAGTCTTTCGTATTGGCTTCGACGATTAGGATGTTAACCCTTTACTTCCAAAGTGTATGGAGAGAGATGCCAGTGTGGGTAACTTTTGGCCGAGCTGTGATTTACCTAGCTGATGGGTGAGAAATAGGGCGAGAAGGGAGGTCCGCAGGCCCAAGCAAAGGAAAAGGCAGCAAATGGAGGTTTCGAGGGTCAGTAGACACGAGAAGGATGGAGTTGGAAAGAAGTGGCTAGGTAGCACTGGGAGACCGGGCTCCAGTGCCAGCACAACCACGCGCGAGGAGCAAGACAAAGCCCACGAGCGAGGTGAAGAGCGAACAGGTGGATGGATGGATATGATAGACAAGGGTCCCTGGGAAATATGTGTGGATCGATGAATATTGGCCAATTATGGTGTCTTAATCTCCAGGAACAAGGAATACGCTAGCATTTCACCAGGCTAAAGAAACGTGCTCTAAGCCGAAGATGTATCGGTAGGATCGAAAATACTTGGGCTAAATGGCGTCGAAGTGGGAAACACTGTCGTACTCCCCCCTGTCGATGTACAACATGGGGGATCCCCAGACGACCTCGTGCTGACAGGACAGTGTTGTTGGATAGGGGGCCACGACAGGACAGACACAGCGGGACAGCGTCGATGCACCCAGTCAGAACTCAGTGCCTCCCAATAAAAAGCACGTACGGTTTGGAGGATCGCCTTTTGCTGTGTAATCTGCATGACATACCGTCAGACATCGGCAATTATGCTCAGTCAATGCTCAACGCCACATGTAATTGAGCAAGGTGGCCAGGAAGTGCCTACCTCGCCCTCGCTCGCTTACCTCCTGTACATACTGGTTGATAGTACGATAATGTCTTTCTCTTCTCTCCCTGTTAGGTCTGCCAGTCCGAGCAACTACTCGTCGCCTAGTGTCGTGTCTAGAATTCTGCTATTAAAAATAAGCGCCGAAAGCAAGTCAGTCGGTGCGTGTGCGTGAGCGTGTGCGTGTAGTTGAGATAGAGATAGCGTCTCCGTCGCTGTGTCTCAGCTCGTGTGTGGTGTTGAGTGAGTGGTGGGAAACGTGCGGCGAAGCGCCCGGCCAACAACGCCAAAGACATGTCGGTGATGTCTTCATCGAGTTGTTGAGGGAGATGGTGGAAATGCACAATAGCATGGGCATGGGCCAACTACTGCAGTGGGTACGTACCTCGGTACATAAGATATCGGGTACGCACATTTTTGGCAACAATTCAACCACTCAGGCGCCGACCTGCATGGTTCAAGCATGGTTCATGTCTGGGGATTCTTTGTTCCCCACTGTTTGTTCTGGGTGGTGTGGCGTCCTGCAGCACTATTGCCCAAGGTGGAATCGGCTCTGATATGGACTAACCGCTACGAGACATGGTGAAACAAGAGGCCCCGAAGACCCCTGAACTGTCATTGCTCTCTGCTCGCTCGCTCTGCAATCTGCAAGCTCTATCGCTCTGTTCTCTTCTGCCCTAAAACTCAGGCTCCCGGATATATACCTCAACATGGAAGCTCCCGCGGTTGATCCGTTTGAGCTGCTCGTTTAGTTATACGTATCTCTGAGCACCTATGCGACTTATCGCAATGCACCGATAACACAGTAATGCAGACCGACCCCGTGGGCAGGACTTGAGTCTTGACAGGCTCGACAGCCGCGGTACAAGATGGATGAATGGGGTCGAATTTCTCGCCTTGAAGACACATCATCTTTGTTGGGCGTACGCAATGCATACAAAGTATCATGACATGACGGCAAAGAGGAAGAATGCGAGCAAGACAAGAGAAGTCAGAGGCAAAGCAAGATGCAAGAAAGGCGGATCAAAAGGAGCATTCATTGAACATTCATTCACCTGAGGGCAGTCTCCGTAGGAGTAATGGCGCGCCAACCGCACGCAAAAAGCTCGCGTTGCATTGGGCAGGACTGTCAGGACATGGGCTTCCAGCCAATAGACTGGCTGTCCGGGCTGTTGTCTGCAGCGTGCCCACGAGCCATCACCCGCCCGTGCTCGCTTCCAGAGGGCGGTTGTGATTGGTTCGACGCCGACAGCGTGCTCTCGCCCAGTCACCTTCCAAGGAAGGTAAGAAGTACCTAGAGGGCTAGGATACCTAACTACCTGCTGCATGCATTTTTACGAATTTTGACCATAGGGGTTAGATCTGATCCGAACTCTGGTTGACCTGACTGGACCTGACACATCGTGACCGCAGTGCGCTGATCTAAAAGATTGACAGGTTATGCATTCTATTTTTTTCACTTTACTTATATTAACTAACTATCGCATTTGGCTCCCAAGATGGCTAAACGCCGAATGACTGCTTCTCAACACTGTCGAGTCATGTTCTTACAATGGCCAGAATGGCCGCGCCACCATGCCTGCGCGATGGCACGCTGCAAAATTGATGTGGCGAAGTCTTACGGTGGAAGAGGTGGTGGTAATCGTGCATTCGCTTCACGGTAAGCTGGCTTCGGGGCTGGCGATTTCCCGCATGGGCCATTTGGGGGGGATCTCGACAATAGACCCGTGCGTATTTAGCAAGTGGGTGGTAAGCCTAAAATATCTTTACTTTGTCTACATACATGGCGCGCATAATAGCAATCCTCGCCCCGGATATTCTGCACACTAGCGAATGTCAATGGCTACCTACCGCATAAGGTAGCTGGATGGCTGGCCCGGTACATACAAGTATGTAGTTGGTGAGTTAGGTATGTAGTTACATAACTAGTACTTGGTGAATGTTACGCCATGGAGGAGGATAAATAGACCTATATATATTGCGGACCGTGACACGGCGAGTGGGATTCCCCTGGGATGGATCATGCGATGGTTTGGTTGGTATGCAATGTAAGCGCGCGCACACATTTCAAGACCAACAACAGAATACCCAACCAACCACTTGTGCGTCTAAGCCTCAATGTCGTCATCCTGTCTTGCTTCTACGGTGTTTGTAAATTTGATACCCCTCATCGTAAAGCGGAATGTCGTGCCCGTAGTACGAAGTATGGCGTTTCTGGTTGTTATCCGGCGAGATCGGCATCAGGCATTGATGAAGGAGGCACCAAAACATAACACAAGGTCTACCTATCATTTCAGAAAATCGCACCGAGTATGACACTGCTTTCCAATTCAGCATGTTTGAGCGAATCGACCGACCACTTTAGCTGCTTGCTCCCTGTAGCCGTAAATCGCGCGCGATATGTGACCGGGTCAGCATTCTTGGGTTCGCATTGAATCTGTCTGTTGGGTAGTAGTGGACAACTGATGACTGCTCACCTACCTAGTGAGCCTAGGTATTTTGAGGGCTACAGAAGGTTACCTTCTAATAAGCGCTTATTGGGCCACATTTCACTTCGTCGTCATATAGTTGTGTGATAACATCCTTTCTCATCAATTGCGTGACACGTAAATAGCCCCTAATCGCGTTTCCTTCTGCCTAGACCTTCCCCTCATCATTTGCTATTCCTTGCTGAACCGAGTGAGCTTTGTGTTCGCCTCTTGAGCAGCCTCAGCCAACTTTGATATGATCCTGCTACTCCCGAGACAATTCTCACTCATCCCTGCGAATCCATATATACAGGCGCACAACGACGAGATTCACGTCCTTGGCGATTCTCGTGAAAATACAGAAGACATGTTAAAACAAAAAGCAGGCGCTTGTGCAAGATTCCGATCCTCCCTCTTATAACTCCGTGACTGATGCGAGTTGTTTGATCTCTGTATGCGAAATGGGGTCAACATCCCTATCGTTTATATTGTGTTGATGAAGGCATTCTGTGGAAGTTGGGCCTGATCATAAGAGCATTAGCTGTGACTCGTCCAGGTGGTTCATTGGGATGGTGATACATACCTTCTTCTCGTTGAAAATAGCGAGCGCCTGGTCGAAGTTCCAGTTCGCGCTCTCAAGACAAAGCCGCGAGTAGTCTGGTGTCATTCTGGTCTGTTTGCATAGCTCCATGAGCATCTGTTCCTTCTGCTGACCATCTACCGCCATTGTCTGTGTTGTGGGTGTTGATGTTGATGTGGGCAGTGCCTTAAATGGCTTGATAGCAAGCATGTCGCTGACAACCCGGATAGGGTTCCGGTCGGGGGCGCCGGGTCCGAGTACGAAGGTACGAGAGAAACTTCGCTTGGCGGTCTTTTGCGTCCCCGACTCCTGGTCTTCAAAGTCGCCATGAACTGTCATGACCATGCCGTCCACACCACGTGGTTCTTGGCCTGTCGGATCTGCGAGTCCATGAATAGGGTGGCAATCTATCAGGTACTTGTCCAAGTGGGCTGCCAGGTTTGGGTGTTGAGTACGAGGCAGTTGTTGCCAAAGTGCTTGTATCTGGTTCAGACCAGTGAACAAGCGATTTTGTCGGGAGGGCGGATGGGTGATTTTCGTGTGGTTGCGTGAAAATTTGATATACGCTCCCCATGTGGGCACCGGCACATCGGGCGAATGCGGAGACTGGGTGTTGACAGCAATCGAGAAGGTGCTCTGTTCGTCGTAGTATTTGGCCGCCAAGTTGTGGCGATCCGCATCATATAGCGCCATAAACTCTGTGATGAAACCCTCACCAACGCCGCCAATGTCGCGGAAGTCGGGACCACTTTGCGGAATAGGTGTGGGCCTTGACGCAGCTTCTTCTGCTGCTACCTGTTCCGGCGTCCTAATTTGAGTGCCACTGAGGTTCAAAAGTTTTGGGAACCAAGTGCCCATTTCCTCTTTATAGTTCGAGTTGGCAACTTCAATGGGATTTTCGTTGAGAAGTAGAGTCTGGAGACTCCGTAGACGGTGGCGCCATTTCTGGAGAGCTTTGAGCTCCTTGAATTGATTGCGACTCAGGTCGAGATTGACAGTATCGGGGAACGTATCGGTAAGCGACAAGATTTGTGAAACATCATTAATGTTGTTGCCCGCGAGACTGATACTAACAACTGCGTCACGTTTGGCTTGCGCTGTTTTGAATAGTCCGTCGCAGACTGCCATCAAGGCACGGAACATTTTTTCGGGTGAGGATTCGCCACTGAAGAAGCCCATCTGATTCAAGATGGGGTCTTCGCCCAGGCTGGAGAGATTAAGTAGTTTGGCATCGACATCGTAGCGAGTGCTGAGAACACCCTGGAGTCGCTCTTTGATTTCAAGGGCAGTCGAAGACAATGTTGTCGATGCTCCAGGTGCCCCTTCTTGTGTTTCCGTGATGGTCAGGGTTGCACCCGCGAACAAGAAGTTGTTCACTTTGAGTATTTCCTGGGCGTCTTCCTTGCTTGCTGTAATGTAGACGAAGTCACCTCTCATTTGTGACTACTAGATGTTAGCAAGGCGTGGAAACCTTGGCAAAAATCTAGGATCCCGGGATAGATTACGCTGCTTGGATGAGCTTGTCTGTCTCCTCGTTTTTGCGAGCTAAATGGCATAACAACGATTTCGGAGAATTTGTGTCGCTTCGTAACCTCCCAGGCCCGTGGGGAGATGGCTCTAACATACCTTTTTGATTCTGATGTGTCGTGTGATTTGTCCAGTAGACTGGGCCTTGCGTTCGAGGAAAGACAACAGTTCCCTGAGGCCGCCGCCTTCATTAGAAGCGGCTCTGCTCGCCTTCAAACCCTCAACCTTGAGGGTGACGGACGGCGGGACAGTGTCAGCGCGTCGGCTGCCACGAGTGCGCGACGAGATCTGTGATGCGTCTCCGCTTATGACGCGTTGTATGATCTGCTGTGCTTTTGCGGTTGGCCTCGGGTTGCGTGCCGAGGGTCTTGTGAGTGCTGACGGTCCAGACGGCGTGGATTTGTTTTGAGACCGCTTTGCGTTTGGTTGAGAACCGCCGGCGGTTGCAGAAGCGTCCATGTTTAGATCGCCATCGCGATCGACTCTGAGCGGACCGCCGGCTCGGCGCTTTGAGATGCCGCCGCGGGTGCTTGATTTGCCTGCGTTTCCTTGAGCGTTCCTTGGGCCGCGGCCGTTAGGAACGGATCCTTTCTTAGGTCCCATGGGAGCCATGTTGAGGATGGATCGCGCGTGAAGTGAATGTAGAGAAGATGGCAAGGCGGTAGGGGGTGCGTTGTTGTCGCTTGGGCCGGAGAATACGGCGATGATCAGGCGCGCCCGTGCAGTCAGGCGACCACTCGCTATCGTGGCACCCGGTTCTCGCTCTGGTTCGCTCGTTGCTTATGAGATGCAGGATCACTCGACGGTTCGTGGCGGACGGGGATCAAAGCGAGATGCAAGACTGAGCTGAGACGTGGTCTTTTGATGGGTTGTTTGTTTGTGGTTTGTTTGTGGTTTGTTGGGTAGGTATTGAAAGAGGAAGGAATTCGGGGGGGGTGACGTCCGAACAAAAAAGCTTACGTTAGGTAGGCACTTGAGCAGGATGTAGGCAGGAACCTTAAATGGCAGGCCAATCGTCAAAGCAACCGCAACTGCTAGCTGAGTGAGTGAATGCACCATCCCCACTTTTAGAAGGCTCGCATTGACTGCCTGGCTGCCAGCAGGAGGCTGCAGGTACTTAGGTACTTCGACACCTAACGCTTGGCATTATCGTAGCCCGTAGTGCACCTCATGTCGTATAGGACCTACACGACATACTATACGCAAGTTAGTTCCTCGTAAAATGCAAGATGCAGCGATTGCTGGCTATCTAGGTAACGTAACTAATGGAGTATTAATTCAGGTGATAACTTTATGGTAAGGTTTGCAGTAAAAACTTAAATTTCTACCGGTACGTTGCCCCTCGGTGAGGTGTCGAGGGTGTGTACTTTGTATCTGAGCGTCTCGCGCACGTGATCTCGTGATGGAGGAGAGCTTCCACTACCTTAGGTTAGGTACCTATGTAGGTGAGTACTACCTGGCAGGAGTAGCATTCTACAGTGTGCTGTACAGCCTATCACATTGAGTTTGACTTGGTGCTGCAGCACATAGTACAGTGCATATCCTGCTATCTACCGTGGTTGTTTTGTCACTTGCTCGAGGGCATCCTCATGCCCCCTACCACCCAATTGAGGTGACACCAACATCGCGACCAGGCTTCGAATTCTCTTCGTAGATTTACCTACTCCCCAAGATCTACCCTCAGATTCTGTAGTGCTAGTGGTGGAGAGTTTGGGGCCATTTTCCCTCAGTCAACAAGAGGCAGCGCTACCACGTCCCACCTCACGCGTTTGGAACTCTTCTAACCCCCCGTTCGTGGTTTTCGGGTACCTTCGTCAGAACATTTCTCTATTGCAGACGTCGACCGCGAATGATGTGATTTCGGTCAACTTTGCAAGGTCCGCAATGGATTCAGACGAATTTGACGGCGATGATATAGCCGATGAAGACTTCATAGTCGCCGCTCACTCAACCGCCAACTCCAATGACAACAGTTCATTTCATGCTGAATCCCGTCAAGCTGCGGTGTCTTCAGCGTCGTTTGCCAGTCCTATTTTCGGCCAACAGAGCCGAGTGGTGAGTCGGGTTTTCTATTGCTACCTTGGCAGACTGGATCTCACCGTCTTGAGTCACACCTCAACCACGCCATTCTAACCCGCCCTGTAGCAGGGCATCACTCCGTCGCAAAGAGACAGCCATCTTGTAGACCTAGACGGTCTCCCGCCGGATGCGTTCTTAAGTTCACCAGAAACGACACTTCAAGCGTATGATGTCCGTCCCACAGCTTTCCGGCCAAGTCCTCGGATTGGCGGCCCTTCGGCATCCTTCAAACAAACCACTTTGTTTGGCCAAACAGTGAACAAGGATCCCTCCCTAGGTTCTACTCAGCCGTCTAGAAACCGTGTGTTTCGTGCAGATCTACCCCCGGAACCCCCCACTCACCACAAACTGAACAGTGAGGCTCTACGGACATGGGTTTATCCGACAAATTTGGGCAAAACGCGTGACTACCAATTCAGCATTGTGAAGAATGGTCTGTTCAACAACACCCTCGTTGCGTTGCCAACTGGTCTGGGAAAGACGTTCATCGCAGCTACAGTCATGCTGAATTACTATCGTTGGATGGAAACAGCCAAGTTGATATTCGTGGCGCCGACCAAGCCACTTGTATCTCAACAAGTCGACGCTTGTTTCCATATTGCTGGTATTCCAAGGTCTCAAACCACGCTTCTTACTGGAGAGACAGCACCAGCTTTGAGAGCCGAGGAATGGAATTCCAAGAGAGTTTTCTTCATGACTCCGCAGACCCTGGAGAACGACCTCTCATCTGGATTCGCTGACCCCAAGTCTGTTGGCCTACTTGTCATCGATGAGGCTCATCGAGCAACTGGCAATTACTCCTACGTGAAGGTTGTCACCTTCTTGCGACGCTTTTCTAAAAGTTTCCGTATACTTGCTCTAACGGCAACCCCAGGCTCCAAGGTTGAGGCTGTACAGGAAGTTATTGACGGACTTGGGATATCACATGTGGAGATTCGCACAGAGGACTCTTTAGACATCGTACCTTATGTTCATCGAAGAGATGAAGATATCATAGCCCTGGATCCATCCGATGAGATGAACTTGATGAAGGAACTGTTTTCCAAAGCTCTAAAGCCCCTGTCAGACAAGCTGAGCTCGCAGAACGCATACTACGGCCGTGATCCCATGGCCCTTACCACTTATGGTTTGGTGAAAGCTCGCAAAGACTGGGCTGCTGGACCAGGTCGCAATGCCAACACTGGCGTCAAGTTCATGATGATGGCCCTTTTCACCGTACTAGGCACTTTAGCTCATGCCATCAAGTTGCTAAATTTTCACGGCATAAAGCCGTTCTACGACAATCTGGCGCAGTTCCGAGACGAGGTGGAGGGACAAGGGTCCAAAGGGTCCAAATACAAAAAACAGATCGTCGAAGATGCCAGCTTTCAGGATATGATGAACAAGATGGAGCGATGGGTACGGAATGATAATTTCGTTGGGCACCCAAAGCTGACGGAGCTGTCTAACACAGTTTTGAACCATTTCATGGATGCAGGTGATGGGCGTGAAAGTAATACCTCGTCAGGTACACGGATCATTGTCTTCAGTGAATATCGCGACAGTGCCGAAGAAATCGTCAGAGTTCTAAACCGCCACCAGCCCATGATAAGGGCCGCAGTATTTGTCGGCCAAGCCGATTCGAAAAGATCCGAAGGAATGAAGCAGGCCGATCAAATTCAAAGAATACAAAAATTCAAAGAAGGCGAATTCAATGTTCTCGTTGCCACCTCCATCGGAGAAGAAGGGCTTGATATTGGTCAAGTTGATTTGATCATCTGTTATGACGCCTCAGCATCTCCTATTCGGATGTTGCAAAGAATGGGGCGGACTGGTAGAAAGCGGGCTGGGCGAGTTGTATTACTCCTCATGCGAGGAAAGGAGGAAGACAACTACGCCAAGTCCAAGGATGGGTACGCGAAAATGCAGGCAATGATATGCGACGGAAGTCGTTTCAATTTTCGACATGACCTCTCGACAAGGATAGTGCCGCGGGACATCCGACCTGAGGTCGACGTGAAGGCCGTGGAGATTCCGGTGGAAAACACTCAACAGTCGGGCTTACCGGAGCCGAAGAAAAGACAGGCCGCCAAGAAGCGGCCGCCGAAGAAGTTTCATATGCCGGATGACGTCGAGACTGGATTCCAGACTGTGACATCTATGTTGGGCAAGGCCAAAACTACTAAAAAGACCCCAGCTCAAATCGTCGAGCAAGAAGAGCATATCGTTGCAGATTTGCCTGATTTCAGCCAAGTTTTGTTGCCAGCTGAACAGGATGAAGAGCTCAACAGAATATACAAAAATCTCCCGAGCCAGAAACGAAGCGCGATGGAGTTCATCGAACAGATAGACTTGACAGCACATCCTGCAGCTCAAAGAGTACAACGAAAAACCGTTCACGTGAAGCATGGAGCTTACACGAAGCGATTCGTGAAGATGGTTCAAAACTTAGGGAAATCGCGGTCGGTTCCAGACAAATTCTGTAAACCGTATGGTGATGTTGACAATAGTCGCTATCGTCAATTACCGTTACCAGACGAGGGCTCTGACTCAGAGACAATCCCAACCGAGCAACATCGGCCTACAAAGCGGAGGAAGGTCACCACTCCGCCACAACCCAGTGAGAGGGACGTCAACATTGATACCCGCATCGAGATTACGGAGGCGGGGCTCCCACCCCCCTCCCGAGCACGCACGAAGTCTTCAATTTCTAAGTCTACACGGCAACCCAAAAAACAAACATCCACAGGCACTGGTACCAAAGGGACGCGTAAAAATCCAAAAGCTCCAGTTGCGGCGCCCTATGATGAGAGTGCCGACGAAGGCGACGACTGCAGGCGTACCAGCGACTTAGACCTGACAAACGACTCGGACAGCGGTGCGGATCTTGAAGACTTCGTCGTTGGCGACGATGTGGCCACATCCAGTAATTTCGCCACCTCAAGCATGCGCCGACGCTCGACCTCTCCAACATCGCCCATGTCAATGGCATCTCTGGCATCTCTTCCGCGCAAGCCACCGAAGAAAAAGACGCCCTTTTACAAACCGGCTGTTTTCCCAGCAACGCAGGATAGCGAGGACGATATGCCTTCGATGAGTCAAATGGTCCGAGATCGACGGCCAAGGAAGGTTTCTAGCTCGGTGGAGGATATTATTGACGATGATGACAACGACATGGACGATATCCCACGACCCAAGGGAAGAGGACCCCGGCGTAAAAGGAATCAAGTGGTGGATGACGAGGAGAGTGATGAGTAATACTGGTAGATAGATGTCAGTCATACTTTGCATATACTACTTGCCCGCTTGAAAGGAGCTTCGTGTCAGGATTAACGGGTCCAGAGCTGTGATCTCGGCTGTATCAGCCACGGCCGGCACGCATGGTACCTACCTAGGTAGGTATCGAAGATTTGATAATGCTACAATACCCTAATTTAATAAGTGAGTATTTGAGAAGTACAGTCTGACTTACTCTTGTGCCAGTCTACTGTCAATCGATGTCAATCTTCATGGCTTTAGTTTTGTGCTACACATTCACAGAGACAAGTTCTTGATGTGAGTGAGAACTTAGGTGAAGGGGGTACTACCCAAATCTTTGAGGGTGCTTCCGTGCGTATAATTTAATATCTACGACATACGAAAGCTGTTCAATGTGGCATCAAGCCAACAAGATTTTTCATTTTTCATTTCCATGTTATTCCTACACCTTAGGTATGCATACATCAATGGCCTCGTTTTATCTTAACTTAACGCGTAGCCACGCCTAATTGGTTTCTTGCACATAAACTGGGATGCGACGTAGAGTAATCTAAAGTTTCGTTTTACAAAATAAAATCATGATTCGTTAGTAGACGTGGCAAGAAGATCCGCCGGCCAGGGAAACATGACAGGTTGCCATGCGAAACCCCCAGGGAAACATAAGCCGTTCAGCCAGCGTTTGATATACAATTTCGGCATGACCGGTCCATTAATACTGTGCTCAGCTCTTGTGTTGTTGGATGGGGTTTTGTGTTCCCCTTTTTCGTGTACACCAGGGGCTTGTTGAGCTTGTGGTTGAGATTGTTGCGCTTCGGACGATACCAACTCGACTTCGAGGGATACATGCTTGGGTGTTTCGCCGTAGCGCGCGTTTTCTTTAGGGGGGCGTATCGACGTGAACACGTAATTGTATGATGCGTATCCGCTACCACCATCAACATCATTCTTCTTCTCTTCGTCCTTCCAGTCGTCGGCATGGTCGCCAACAAAGATGGCGCTATACGGCGCAAACGCTTCGCGGTTGCCGGGATCAACTACACTTGCGAGTCGCAGTGCTTTACCCTCCAATAGCGCAGCCTCGACTTCGTCAGCCATCCAAGAGCGCCATCCCCACTGGCGAGGGTGCACCAGGGGGTTACGGCCACCGTATCGCTGTTGTTTAGCCAGCCGGGCGTTGGCGGCGCATTCTTGAACCCACGCCAGGAGACCAGCTGCAAGCTCCGTGTAGGCCTTGCCGTATTTCTTGTATTGTAGATCCGTGGCTAGGGTCTCAAGAGGGGAGAGTGTGCGGTATTTGTTGCGTTTAAGGGGGCAGGGCCTGATGATTTTCCCAAGTCGCCATAAATGACCCCATGTCTGTGTCCCCGAAGACGTGAGCACTGGGTCTACAAACCGGCAACTCTTGATGAAGGTTAACCCTTCATCGATAGGGGGTCGGAAGCTGCGAAGAGACTGCTTCGTCAGATATGTGAAGACACTGTCCCTGAGCGTGCCATGTTGACTGCGTGGGCAATTCTCCATTATCTCGCCATTCAGAAGATAGAGAGCTAGTAGGGATAGACTCAAGCTACTGCCACACTTGTTCAAAGCTATAGTGTCGAGACGTATGGTGTAGCCGCAGACGTTGGCTGCAATAGCGAGCCGGTCGGACTCGGTCAAGATTCCGCGGCGGCCAATGTCCGCGAGGATGGTAGGCGTCATGGAACGCGATACCGAGGTGGGCGATCCGGACGGTTCATCATCTTGCAGGAGTACATTGTATTTGCCGGCGGTTGAGAGTATCCTGTCACAGATAGCCTCCGCTTCGGGTTGGCTTTGTTTATACTGAAGGCAAAATTCGGTGGCACGTCTTCTGAAATCAACAGACTTTATGGAGATCTCTCCAGGGAGGGTGCCCAGAAGAGGCCGACTTAACATGTCCCTCGGTGCATTTTGTTTACGATGCTCTAGGCTGCTAGCATGGGGAATCAACAAGGTCATCCGCGTGGAAGCCCTGTAGTCCTCTTGGAAGGTCCAGGCTCTCTGCCACCAAAGGTCGGACGTGATCTCGTCGAGAAGTTCGAGAGCAGCACTCCCCTCTTCTTCTCTGAGGTCCCCTACTAATAAACCCACAATGAGGTCTAACTGCTCTGCCGTCTGAATGGTGTGTGTGAGGAGAGCGATGGGCCTCCGACTTAAGGTGTAGACCAAGTGCATGTTCTGGATCGCGGTCTCCTTTTCTTTAGCGTCGTGATGGTTGACACACTCTCGATCAATCCAGATGGTCTCACACTTCACATGCTTGGCATAATGGAAAGCTCTCTCCAAGACGACGTCTCTGACATTACTGGGCTGGGCAGGTTCACCTGTCCTCCGGGACTCGACGTAGTAGCCGCCAAAGCTTTGACAACTCTGTTGTGACGACTCGTCCTCGGAGAGATCCCATGTGTAGGAGACGGCCACATATTCTCTTCCGCGCTCGGGGTCAGAGACCGGGTCCAGATAGGTCCTCCGTAACAGTTGGTGCGAATAGGTGGCAGCTACGGTGTCCCCGTCGCCCAGCCGGCGACGTTTACCTGTGGGCTCGCCATCGTCCCGGCCCGTGGCCAGGTAGAGACACTCGAGCGACTTGATCCAGTTGGTTCTGGTGATGGCGTGTTTCTGGATGTCTAGTATGGCAGAGGCAATGCTGCCGGTGCCGGCATCTCTGTCTCGGATCTGGCCGAGTGGCTCAGCGGCGTCCTGGACAACGGCAGCGCGGCCGTCGTCCCCCTGGGACATGCTAAAGCAGGCAGGGAGCTAAGAACTAGGTAAGTGGCCGGGGAGACACAAGGCTCACTGCCGCCCACGATCTTGTTCTAGAGTCTTGGTGGGAGCCCTTTAGGCCTTTGGGGGGGGCAGCAGGCCGGACAGTCACGGCAAAGTGTCTGATTGCAGTCTGGGTGCCAAGGACAAAGTGCAAGAGTTGTTTGTCCCTCGACAACATGGACTGCGTCCAGGTCCAGGTCCAGGTCCAGGTGTACAGATAGTGAGTGCCGTAGTGCCGTATTGTTGCAGAGGCGTAGTAGGTAGTGTTGGTAGTGTAGTGTCGTCGTATATGCTGCTGCTGCTGCACAATGACAAAGGCGTAGCCCACGCGTTGGCCCGCGTCGTTAGCTCTGTTTGGTTGGAATTTCAGGTCGCGGAGTGAGAATTGAGTGATCTGAATGGAGCCCCGAGAAAAAAAGTACCTACCGAGCCGAGGAGCCTACCTGATGTTAGCCTCTGCACTACGGCTTGCCTTCCGATCTACTGCAGGGAATAGGGAATGGCCTCTCTTAGGCTGTTACAGGTCGTCGTCCAGCCACAATCGACAGCAAGACCCCTAGGCCCGCCAGGCCTCAGACTGGCGCTGAGACCACTGTAAGTTTTAGTGTCTGTTCACTGTTTCAGAGCCCTGAGTCGCGCCAAAAGGCTGCGAGCGTCTAACCTCTTCGAGCGACCGGACAAGATGCCATGTGTCTGCGGCGTGCAACCCACGCTACCTATTACCTGCATGCCAACTTTAAAGCAGGTACTTACTTAGGTACTCGTACCTAGACCTAGACCGGTACATGCCCGTTCACTTACCTAGTCAACTGCATGGTGCTTTCTTTCCGTGTCTGCTAGGCACAGAACTAATCGTAAGGAGGTCAAAGGCATATTGATTGTGATCGGTACGCGCATGGGCCATTTGTCTGCCGTGAGACAAGACTCAGCATAGATCTGGACGCATGCTGACTCCAGTCCCTACGAGTACTCGTGGTACTGCCCTGAACCACTTATGCAGGAATGTCGGACCAGACCAGACCAGCCATGACCATGACCATGGCCCCAGCTAAGCATCCCCCGCCGAGCCACCTCAAGGTTTTAGACTTTCCATATCTGGATTTGCGTCTGCTCTGGGCATGTTGAAAGAGGCAGGCTCAGTCGCGAAGGACTAAGCAGCAGTGATCTCATGGTTCACCCTGTGGATGTGGTCAACTCCTGCAAGAACCCACCACGGGATGCACAAGATGCACGGGATGCCCGAAAGCAGACGGCAGGTTGCCCATTGCCATGTTCCACACGTGGCACCGGCAGTCACATACTGCCCGTGAGATTGAGATGTATGTGTCCGAAACATACGTCTTGTAGTGACGTCTTCAGACTTAGTCAACTGTTATGAACATCGGATGGTTGATTGTTGGATGGCCCGGCACTTACACACCTCACACCCCGTCGGCCTTTGCCCAACCGTTACCAGATCCCATGAGCGTACAACTCGACACCCCAAGACACCCCAATGTTGACCAAGCAGAGACCTAGCATGGCCGGATCCCCGGATCCCCGGCAGGTAGGTCTCAGCACCTGTTGCACCGATGAGTTCCGATGTTATGGAGCTGGTGTCAGAGAAGGCGTTTGCTTAGCCACCGATTTCATCGTATCTACCTAGGTAGGTATCGCTAGAAAGAGTCGAAAAGAACTTCCAGGCATCAGCTTTAAAACCTCCCCAAGTCTTGTGTGAGCATGGGGAACGGCTATCTCAGCCTCCGTCAAGCCCTGGTCAAGTTGCAATATGTACAATGAAAGCATACAACGTACCTAGGTAGTCACACACACACTCCCTCTCTCTCTTGATCGATCGACCGCGCAACCGCTGACTGCAGTGGCATGGTGAACTAGAGGGGACTGAGGGGTTCGTTGTGTTCAATGCGCATCACTTCTTACCCACCCACAGTTGCGTTGCGCTAGAACAAGAGGTCTGCTGGTCTGCTGTAAATAGAAAGGCGTGTTTCATGCAAGGACGACAACGGGCATAATGCAGTGCAAAGATGAGGAAGGCCAACAACTGACTTAAGTGGCTTGCGTCGTTGCCTCCATCTATCCACCCCATCCATCCGTGGCATGGAGATATGGGGTCAAAAGGATCTCCAACTTCCTGTTCTGTTCAGTACTCCGATGCCCAAAAAACCTTCTAAATCGACCACGATCTACAGCACGTGCACTTGTGTATATATATTTATATATATTTTATATATACTTATATTTGCATACCCGCAGTCTTCCTACCGTATATGCAAGTCGCACTGCTTTTGAGAGGAAGGCCTGGGACGTGATTGGCAATTGCTGACCGAGTGTGTACGCGTGTATACTATGTTCGGGACTATGTTTTCAGATCGGCAGAATATATTCGAGGGGGCCACGAACGCGCGTAGTGCAAGCCGTCGACGAGTCAATTCCTTTTCAACTCAGCTCTTTGTCCGGCAGTATAATCGAGTTTGTCACCTTTTCCCAAGACTTACGGGCGCTCCCCGGAGCGCTGCAGAACATCTAGGTTGTCGTACATATACGCGTACTTTGGGTAATGTAAGCACTAACCAACCCTCTTTCTCTGTTTTTGCAATCGGACCGGACCGGCTAGGATTTAACCTACCTTGCCATCGTCATTCCCAGACGGAGGGGGTCGACTGTGTAAGTACCGCGTACTGTATTGGCTTCTGTGCATACTGTAAGGCTACCTACTCACCTACCTA
Source organism: Astrocystis sublimbata (assembly GCA_022453515.1). Lineage (NCBI taxonomy): Eukaryota > Fungi > Ascomycota > Sordariomycetes > Xylariales > Xylariaceae > Astrocystis > Astrocystis sublimbata. Next base: position 8,920 of record JAJNNY010000061.1, on the reverse strand, counting down.
CCTAGCTGGAGTAGGAACCCTCAGGAAATAGGTGTAAAGTCAGGGTCAACAGTCAACAGCCAACAATTGCTCCAACGACGCAACTGTTGAGGCTGCGGGTTACATATCATTTGTGATGGAGAGAGAGACATATCAGTCCGGCTGAATGAAGTGAGGACAAGACATGTTCGCTTAGCTCCCTGCCTATGTTTTTTTTTACGGTAACGCAGCACCCACAGAGCACGTGCGGATAGACCGGGAGGCACAGTCGCTTCCGAGACGTGATGCGACAGCGCTCGTGCATCTCATCACAGGTCGCGTAGGTAATTTGCATCAAAAGTACGCTGCGATGGAACGTATTCCATTCTGGTGGCGTTGTTCATCTCGGATGAAATTGCCGCTTCGACGAGAGCGCCATACTCGCTGTCGCTGGCCTTGCGGAAGAGGACAACTTAAAAAAAAAGTTGGTCTGTGGTTGGTGTTGCGGATTGATAACGCAAGCTAGCAGTAGTTGCCGTTGTGTTTGAGTCTAGTCTACGAGTGGTACCGCGTTGAGCAACAACTAGGGCGAAGATCGCAGTGCTAGCTAAGCTCAGGTATGTAGATCAGCAATCACCCTTTATCCAGGCCATTACCTTGCTGCTGGGATTAATGCAGACGAGGTAGTTGTGAAAGGAGGTGTCTGCCTCAAACCCCAATGTCTTCATATTCATACCATATTTTGATGATATATCAACTTTTTATTTATCTGCTACCCACCAGCATTCCCAAGTATTGACTTTCACATCGTCTTCGTCTGAAGTGGTTCGGAAGGTCCCGTTGCCGTTGTTGCTTAATGTACTCGAATCCCACTCTAGAACATAATAGGGGTGGATTGTTGATTGCGGTTATGAGTTTGGGCAGGCATCGTGCCAAAATCGATGTGAATTTGGCGATGGCTTAGCAACGATTCGGTGAGCTTTCTTGAGTGTTGCAAAGGGGCCCGGTGGGTTTCATCCAAGTATGAGGCTGAGTTGGTATGGTGTCACGGCAGCAGACGCAGTCACCACAGTTAGAGCAACATTGGCCAACATACACCATGTCAGTGATCAACAGCATGCGATCACATCTTCGTGGAGAAGAAATTGTGTCCCGTTAATACACCCAGTGAACTATTAACAAGACACTCATGGCAAGCCCAAATAAAGACGCATGGTCGAGGGTGCGAAGCAGATAGTGGTTGAGGATCTGTCACCCGCAACTCGTCATTTCTTTTTCGATATCGTCACAAAGGTAGATATTATGGCACTGCTCCCGGAGAAGCTATAAATTTACCCTCACTTAGCCTCTGAGTGGTGGATTAAGGTTCATCTTGCGATGTCGTCTTCTCCCTGTTTCAGGAATGTTCCGCGTTTGCTTTTTTAGTGTTCTAGAAAACCGGTATCGGCTGCGATGTTGAGCAGAATTGCTAAGCCTCTCTGTGACACGGTTGTATCCCTACATTGTTGCAATGTGGAACGCTCAGGATAGCTAGGCATACATTTCCCGCTTCCCCATGAAGGTATCATACAGGTGGAATTGTTCAGCATCCCCGCCTATGCCTGTATCCATGGGCGTGGGCTGATGTCATCGTCAAACTATGTCACGTCTGGCAATGACCATCGGGTTCACCGTAGACAGCTTTCGCGTCCCATTTAGATTTGCCATCTGAAGATGGGGCACATTTGTATAGAATTGAACACAGCGAGCGGTATTACAACGTGGAGGCCGCAAATGGTCAACTAGTTATTCCCACCCCATTGGTGGCAAACGAGCTGACATCATTTCTGATAGGAGAAAGAAGGCCTCATCTATTATCGATATACCTAGGTACGCAATGTAGGTATGCCTTTATGGATCTAAATATGTCCTTGACGTTGTTACGTTGGGGGCTGCTCTTGTGCATACTAGTGGTCGGATCACAGCCTGGCTTGGGAGTTTGCCGCGATTTCTAGAAGGGTTCCCAAAGCTCTCGGACCGAAACAGTCTTCTTGCATTTCTTTTAGTTAGTCTTTCTTCGCAATCAACTGGCCGGCTCGGGCGAGGACTCCACCTCGTCACCTACCTGCTCGAACAGGAGCCGACATCTGATGGCCATGTTTCCCCGGGCGCCACCGGGAGGCAAATCCCAGTGCTATGGTACCACATCCCGCTGTGTCGCGCAGTATCATCCGATAGCCTCGAATAGAACGAGTCGCAAGTTTTTTTCTCCTTTTTCTCGTGACATTCGATGGTGATCCTTAAGCGTCTATGGCGGCTATGCATAGTAACCCACGACTGGAAGACCAGACCACGATAGACATCGTCATTTGCCTGTTGAACCGGGTGCGCAAGCCGCGAATCATCTAGACTCGACAAGTGGAATACAGGTCGTTCTTGGCAGCAAATATATTCATGATGGAGCAGAGACAAAAACCTAACGTAGCTGAGCACAGCATTGCCACGCTGCCAAGAGCGTTGGTGGGAGATATTGCAATATGGATGGACCAGTGGTGTTACATCACTGACTTTGAATCTGTATGGAGCACTGCTGCAGGTCTTCGTAAGGCAGCCTCTGCCCTTACTGACTGTGGGCAGTTTACCGAAAGGCTCACTGAGAACAGCCGCTTGGCAGCAGGGGTTCTTTTTTCCCACACGGAACGTTGCCGGAACTCTGCATGTCTGCGTCAAAAGTTGATCGAACGGTTGCGATCCCTTGCCTAGCTGAGGCGTTCCACTATCATATTATTCAATCGATATGCGACCCCCGAAAGTTGCATACAAACCTAGTCTTAGTCTATGTCAGTGTGAGCAACATGGCGTGGGATCTTTGTCCAAGGATCACAAAGAGAGAACAGGGATAGTATTCAAAAAGTGTTCGGTCCTTGTGCTTGGGCCGCCTGTTTCCCAGTCGAACTCGACTATCTAACGTTTTTGGTTTTGGTCCAAAGAGTTATCGCAAATTTTGGCTAGCGGGAAAAGTCTGTGACCAAGAGAGGGTTGACAAGACAGGCATACAGGGAAACGTGCTACGTTACTGCTTTGAGGACTCGCAGGGTCTGTGCCACCAATGAGGTTTATAGTCACACAAAGCCGGGATCTGAGATGTCGCCGCCTTCTGGTCGCTTGTGCAGGACTCGTGGAAACCCCTTGCAGCGAGCTGCGAGGTAGGGGAACGGCACGCCGACTGGTAACCAACAATCGATGCTGCTTGGATACCAGCAGTCAGCCTTCTTTGATTCGTCCATTTTGAGAGCGGACATTGGCGAGCACTGCAAGAAACTGCAAGAAACTTATCTACTGGTATATCTTCGAGAAGTAGTATTATTATTACATAGTAAGGGTAGTTAGTTACTACTGTAGTATCTACTCGTACATAACGTACTCGTATGCATACATCCATGACTGACAGGCCGAAAATTCTTGTAATGTCGGTACCATGCACTCCACCAACCCTGAATATGAATGGCAATCTACTAAGTTGGGTAGATATGCGCGGTAACAATGTCGTCTCAGGACTTGACAGGGCTGAGACATACATACGCATGCGTATTCATTTCTTTCATCGATATTTGTCCCTATTACTGACGCACGGATATACAGTATGATTAGTATAATTGTCCCAGAGATACTTCCGCCATAAATACTCGTAGATGCACAGACTGCAAATTCCAAGCTAGATACTAGGCGGTAAACCGGCCCGCCCCGTTCATCGTTCACCAGTGTGTACGAGTAGACAGCTGTGAACGACTAGTAGAGCATCGCAGGCATCTAGTCTACAGTATGTAGGTGTTCGATCGGTTTTCCGGTCGAAACCCTCGCGTTTCAATGGTTACAACTGTTGATGTTTGTTGCTAAATCAAAGCCGGCTGCGGTATGCCGAAGCACCGTTCCAAGAGCCTAGACTCAAGTATCCCCATTCGTGCATACATATACGATTTCTGGTACTACTTGGCTCGGGATCTGAATCGTAGGCATTGGGCGTCGTCTTGTACGTAGACTGGTTACTATTGCCACCGATGGTAATAGGACCAAGATCAACTCGTCTTGGTCTGCAAGGTACCGGCCAACCACGGTCAACACACAATGTGCCCCGGCTATATGGGTAGACTCAACAAGGGATGTGTACTGTCATATTGTTCATCATGTAACGCTAAAATTTTAGGCTGATCTTTTGTTGACAAAACTCGAGATATCTATGTTTTCGAGCATGCTGTCGTGGATTTCCTTACCGCATGGGGGTTTGAAAATTTAGCAAACACTCATTGCGTTAATCGAACACGGGCCGCTCCATAGCGCACGAACAACAAAGTGATCTGCTAGTCCCAGGGACCTGTTCTTCTGTTCAAGCTATCGACCCTGAAACGACTTGTTGCTAGTGTATTTAGAATCGTAATAAACAGAGCTTCTGTAAGCTGGCCAAGCCTGAAGAGAAGAGGCTAGAGAAGCGCTTCGCTTCAGTGTACTTATCTGCACTGGTCTGCAAACCGGAGTGGCAGATGCTCTGTCTGCAATGTAGTTACTCCGTAGTCCTAACTTCCAAGTGTCCTGGAAAGGCGCAGGAGTTTCTAGGGGGCTGGGCGCCGCAAGTAGAGATGGCTATTCAACCGTCATGACAGTCGTCATGAACAGGCGTAGGTAGGTAACTCGCTTAGAATTCCCATTCATCTCGGCTGCATATGCTAACCAACAACGTGTACTCTGTCTGTTCTGCCGTATCGTATACAGTATACGGAATGTTCGTGAATGGTGCCTACTACGAGTGTGTACTGTGTAGTCCGCCCGTGCGCGTCGACCGCAACAACAATTGGAGTTATTGTGATTGCCCAGAGTCCAGTAAAGATCAAGATCAGGGGGCCAGGGTTCTCGCTACAGGATGACGAGGGGCGTATTATACCACGCTTCTTCGTCTCCACCCACACTGGGGGAGGCATGGTTCCAGGGTGCCAGGGGCCAGGGCTGGACTGTCGTGCAGTAAGTACTTTACTTTAGGTAGTCAGGGTGTCAGGGTCTAGCCTGATGAATCTCCTAGGTCAAGCAGGCTCTAGATTGGAGCTCATGGTTCTCCAACAGCCGTGGACATCCGCCTGCACGAGGGTAGTGTGATCACAGTTTCCCGTACTTACCACGTCTAACGTGTATGCAACATCGTGCAGGCGTTTTCACCCGTCTTACCTACCTACTTATGCAGTCAAGTGCTGCCTAAGAATAAAGGCATTTATCACTCTTGTGGGCTGAAAGCGGCGCTGCGACATTCAGTCAGAGTACGGTAGTCTAGATGCCATAAGCTGTTTTCCATGTGTAATACTCGTCCTCCCCTTTGCGCTACCGTACACCCGACGTCTATGGGCGGCGATGCTTATCTGCGAACGATATAACCGTTTCCATAGTTTCGATTGGCTGCATCTCGCATCAGGTCGGCGACAAATGGTAGTACTCGATTCCAAGCCGATGGTAGCGTGGTATGGGTAACTGTGACTACTGGATCCTATTGAACACGGTCGCTCAAACCCGAATCTGTTGCTTACAGCGACTCCTGCAGTGAGTGGTCAATGCTGCTCGACCATCGTGAGACTGGCTCGACTGGCTCGACTGGCTAGGACCTGCCTGGCATATTGGAGGCCCACCAACCTCCGCCCCCTGGACCTGAACCACGCTTAGTATACGCCAGTCAGAGAGCAAGGGCCGGGTTCTGACCGGGGAGAGGTGGAAGAAAATCATATCGGGAGCCTTATTACTCTACACTACCAACCGTCAGCGGGTCCTCGTACAGTCTCAGTATGCCGTCCAACGTACGGTAAGACTTCACTCGAGGATCTGATCTCTCCCCCACCCCCCGGCTCGACCTACTGCAGTATCTTCTCCGAGCTCGTAACGCTGCCTAGTACAAATGAAGAGTAGTTGGACCGGGTTGGAAACGGGTCCGCCGTCCTCGACTGCCGTACCACTTAGTATACATATACATATGCTGGTCCAGGGTCGCCTCAAAATAGCCATTCCTCTTGCTCTTTGCGTACTTACTCTTCAGTCTCTTTGATTACATCACTCGTTTCCTAGCGCCAGCTAATTGTCCGCCAGTCAATTTCTTTGGCTTTGTTGAATATTGGAGGAACTGCTTTGTACTTGAGCGATCCCGGGGCCATGGTCCACGACTGCGCGCTTCACTAATACCACCCGACCGCGTTGCTTTCGCCCCGATTCTCTTGGAGACGAATTGACTACCGTTACCAAACTGCTTGGAGAGAGGAACTCGGCTGGTCTCTGGATACGAACCTGGAGCTTTCGAAGCGGAGTTCGCTCGAGATACTCCAAAGATGGATTTGATGCAGTCAACACAGAAATTGAACTTGGGCTGCGTGGCGCCTTTCCTAAGCGAAGCAGATTTCCCCTCGCAAGGCGGGTGTAAGTGGTATAGGCGACCACTTTAAGCTAGGGCCAGTTCTGATATCATCGCAGTCATCTCTGGCCGATTATGTTCGAATATCACCGGCGCATCCTGTTGTTTGCCATGTCCGTTGACCGACTGGGTTTATTCGGACAACTTCGAAACCGCTACACAATCCGCAGAATGGGTTAATGTTGCTGGCATGGTGGGCTGTGCCTTCTTACTGCTATCATGGTTTGCGCTGCCTGTAGAGAAAACGCATAGGCACTACCTCAGCATTTGCCTCACGGTGGCAATAGTATTTATGAATGTGAGTTGGGGGGAGTTGCCCCAACAACATCGTCGCCCTCGCTGACATATTCCCAGCTGGGCTTCATCATACCTCTGGCAGCGAAACCAGAAGAATGCTTCAACGAGATCACCCCCCATGGCCAGGACTCCAGCGCCACATGTGCTGCGTCCGGTGCCTTTCTCCTTCTAGGTGGATGGGGTGGCGTCATATGGGTTTTCCTGAGAGCGCTCTCTCTTCATCTGCAAATTTGCTGGCAAATGGTGGTGGGACGGAGTTACATGTGGTTCTCGCAAGCCATCGGATGGGGCATCCCCGTCGTCGGGCTTATTCTCCTCTTGATCTTCAGCGGCGTCTCCTTCCGGTTCGGCGGAACCTGCCACATAAACCATGCAAATAGCTTGGCCGATTTCTGGATTCCGTTATTGATATTCGCCGGTCTGACGGTCGTGATTCAGTTCGCGACTTTCGGCTACTGTATCAAGGTCTATCTCGCATCCCTCACAGACAATGCCGCCTCGACCGAGCAATCCAACGGACGATCCTACTCCAACAGCATCCGCACAATGACCCCTAGGCAGGCGTACCGACGTGTTCGGCGGGTCATCGAACTCCAATGGCGCGGTATTGTTATCGTGTTAATCATCATTGCAGACGTCATCTTCTTTGCCATCATCTTCGTCTTCCTGGACGATACCGTCGAAGACATCAAGCACCACCCAGAAAAGGCACAGACCTGGATCTTGTGTCTTGTGACGGAGGGCGACAAAAATGCTTGTCTGAGCGAAGCTGCGCCTTTGGTCGTCAGTCTACCAACGGTGACGGCAGTGCTTGTTCTCCTCTCGGTAAGCCATAAACCAACAACCCCCTGACAATACAGATAGTAGGGTACTAATACATCTGCCAGGTCAACGGCCTCTGGCTGCTGCTTCTTCTCGGCCGCTGGTCGATGGTCACCGGCTGGATTGAGCTTTTCTCGACCATTGGCCGTCCTCGGAAAAACGAATTCGTCTCGATGGATGCGCGCATGGAATTTAAGGCCGACCCTCGGTCATACGAAATGCTGGACCGCGATTCAACTGCCAAAAACGATAGAATACTGACACCCAATAGCGCGATGTCTCCCACTTCACCTGGAGGTCAAGCGCCCGATTACTTCGGGCGGACGGCACCATACCAACCCCATCAACGATCCTACTCGTCGCCGCGGGTCCCGAACAACGTCCGCTTCCAGATGATGGACAACGCTCAACCACACCCCGAACCTCCAACCGCCACGTACACGCCAACGGCGGCGCATGGCTTCACGGCTTTTGGCGACATGCATCCTCTCGGGATGAACAAGATAGAAAATGAAGGGGAGGCGCGGTACAGCCCCTCGAGATACAGCCCAGCCAAGGGCCCCGCTCACGCTTTCATATAACGCTCTTTTCCAACATTCATTTTCACGGCCTTCACGACGAAACTAAACATGTAAAATGTCGTAGTTGTATTACTACACGGTATCAAGCAGAGCTTGGATATTCACACCACCAGAGAGGAAAATCTTTTTCATTTGCCTTGAGCGCGGCGTCTGGCGGGATCTTTTACCTTGTACCTTGTTTATATATTTTCTTTTTCTTCTGTTATCAACCGGCACGATTCGTGTACGGTCTAGGGGGCTCACATTCGGAATGACGATTCAACCACAACCATCACTACCATTACTGCTATGGGATGTCATTTACGGAGGACGAGGATACGAAAAAGGATGGTCCTGCATGACTATCAACGACTAGAGTTGCATGCTGTATCCTATATCAACATGGTCACTGGTGCATCGATGCCAGTACATCATGGCAATGGCCTGACCGCGCGATCAGGTTATAACTTGCCCTCTGGCGGCAAATGCCGAACCAAGTCAGGTACCTAACTACACCCATTATCCAGAGGCGGTGCGAAGAACAATAACTTGTGTACCCATGACCTTATCTTCATTAGATAGCTACCAAAAAAAATGAGGGCATCGCTCAAAGACAGTAGCAGACCACTTTTGCGCCTTTGTGTAAGGAAACCAGAATGCTAGATTCGAGGCCGGCATTTAGTCCCGGCTCGCACGCGCGCAACATCTGATCGTGCGGGCGAGACATCTTGGACGCAATTTCAATCCTTGAAAGGCCTGCATCGAAATGGACCTCTCGGGATCGGCAGTATCTACTTAATTGGTCAATTTACCTGGACCTGCATGTCAGCCGCCATCGATGCGATGTAATAAACGCAAGGGAACTTTT